>JAITYT010000093.1:1255138-1291774 GCA_025433975.1 Liostenogaster flavolineata | reverse complement strand
CTATTCGCATTGCGAGAGAACTCTATCTCAAAATAAATTTATAAAACGTTATAAATGGTTTAATTTCATAGCAAGAGAATTAAACAAATTCTTTCTCCATTTAACTTTTTGTTACATTCTAGGCTGGTTGATGCAGAGACTGCTTATACGCTGGAACGATAATCCGATTGTCGCTTGAAGACTTCGAAATTTAAAAGAAAACAATAAATGCTAAAACATTCTATCGTTTGAATTATATTCTTATTTATAAATATATAAAATGTATAATTGTTTTGCTTTGCTTATAATAAATATAAAATAATTCTATTATACTTGTTTGAACAATACGGTGTTCATACACTTGTCTTAGAAATATGTATTCAATAAATCACTATATTAAATGTAATCTATTCGCTATGCGCATTCACTTTTATAAATTTAATGTAAATATAAATACGGAATAAAATACGCAACATAACAAGAAAATAAAACATACGAACAGTTATATAGAAACAAATTATATGAAAATAATTTATATTTTAATATGTAAAAAGACTATTCAAATTTTGTAGTATCCAAATTATCAAAATCAGCTTTTCATTATGTCAGTATTTTTCACTTAATGTAACTCTTGAGTACCGTTGGCACATATTATACATATACATACACATATATATACACACACACACATACATACGTATATATGTATGCATATATATTTTAAGAGAAAACATTTCTATACCATTTTTACCGATTGCCTTTCGTTCTACGTAATTTCTGTATACAAAAGTAAGGAGACCAACCATCCTCCTTTTGGAAGTTCTGTCTTCCCTCAAAAAGCGTCCTCCTAGATGTCCTTCTTTTCAATATATAAAAGCTAATTTGTAAGTCTCTAAATATTTAATAACAAAACTTTCCCATAATGACAAAATCGCTTATTTAATTTTATGTTATTCATTCAATCGAGAAATATTTATATTTAAATAATAATTAATCATAATACGCCTGCGTTATCTATTTACTGCATTATAAGACCTTCTGTTTAGTTATTGTTGCAAATAATTTTTTTAAATTTTCTGTATTTGTTTCTTTAATTTATTTATGTTTTCCTTTTCATCGGAAAGAAATTGGTCACCTTAACAAAAGGCAACATTATCACTACTTTTTCATTAACTAGACAATGTGTTTTTCAATTATATCGTTTTTGTACAAAAGAGGTTGAGTATTGCTTTAACTTTAAATTATTTTGGCGCGATAACTTTTTCGATGTGACTTTTAAGCGTTTGTAGTTGATTTATAGTTTCTTCGTCCAGTGCAGGGAGAGTCGACATACGAAGCCCACCATTTGGTAACAAGGACATAACATTTCCATTACTCAATGGTACATTGATATTTGCAGTTTTATCCGGTAGAATATTTGATATTAACAAAGGGCTTCCTTGCATGCTAACAGCCATTTCACCTTCTCGTGGGCGTCGTAATACATTTATCGGCATGTTTGGTTTTATTTTCGGAGTGATGATATTAAAGTTATTATGTAAAGGCTTCAAATTTGTAGGCGTCTGAAGTATATCCGGCATCACAGAGGACTCTTTAGCTTTAGCTTTAGCTTTTGGCGCAGTCTTCTGTATGATATCACTTTTTTTAAATTTACTATTTCTTGAACTGCTTCGCTTTGCTTTGGGTTTACTTGCTTCCTTCTTATCGTTAATTAACTGTGGAATATGTGGAGCTGCCATTGTACCTTCCGTCACATAACCATCGTCAGATATCGTCGTACCACGCTTAGTCTTCCTTACATTTCTTTTAATCGCGGATGCGCAGGATAACGTTTGATCGTTGACAGGCAACGTTACTTCATTACTATTTTCTTTTTCATCGTCTTCATTCAATGAAAGTATCTCTCCTAGAGTTAACTGTCGAATTTCAACTGGTAGACGAGATAACGTAAGATCGATGAATGTTTCAAGACTTTTAATTTCCAATTTTGCTTCTGCTTCCATCTTCGCAATTTGCAATTGTGTCTGCCTTTCAAAGTCTTTCACAAATAAGTCACTTTCTTCCAGAGAGTTGCGAATTTGTTTCGGTTTTCGACCTTGTTTCGTTCGTGGCATTTTTTTCAGCGTGCAGTAACTAAAATCATACGAATATCGTTACATCAACGTCAAGACGAAATATTTAAGTTTCATTTTAAAATAGTTCGCAAACCTTGTATTAAAAATTTCACGTAGATGGTTCTTTTTGTTAAAGGTGTTCGTTGAAATTCAATTGCTTATATTACGATCAACGTTCGCTCACTGTTTACCGTTAAAGTTCACTGATATTGAAAGTAAAGGCATGGTCGAAAGAATTAACTTTAAATTTATGATTCTTGCCACCTAGTGTTGTTAAGAAGAATTAAATTTTGCTGGTTATTGTAAACTGGTCAAAGTTAATTATTTCAATAAAACGGATTTATCTTTTAGAACGGAAGCTATGCGAGTCGTGAAATGGCAACTCCTCGCTACTTGTCGGACTTGTCCACGACAGGGTCGAACAAAAACGAACTACGACCACGTGGTTACCGATCGCGCAGGGGTCCGGCCAATCCGCGAAGTCCGCGGGTATCTGTTCAAATCCATGTGCAGGCGCATCTCCAGTGGCTCGCACTCCGCTCGCCTGGTAAAGGCAGGTTCACAAGTTGACAACGTGGGCGCCGCCCAGCGGCGGATCCCGACATATTTTCCGTGACAGCGCCATCTGTGGGGATACGAGAGTACCCTAAATCGGAGATTTAAAACAAAGTATCGAGAATTTTATCGGCGACTCGATCATAGTGGATGATATTCAGTGATTAAGAGTGCGGTGTATAAGAGATTGTGCGTGAGGATTTTCTACTCATGCTTGAAAAAGCGTTTCGTAGACAACGAAAACATGTCGAATCGGAGTGACATTTTTTGAAAAGTGCGTCTTCTGCTAACATAGAGCAGTCGATACTGTTGTAAAAATACTACTTCTCATTCTCGTGTCTGTGACTTATTCGACCATTCCTTGCATTCGTTCCCCCTTGCCCTGTATCCCTTAAGCTCACTTCCTCTCCCCTCCCATCCCTCCTGTTAAACGGAATGAAAAGGAGTCTTCTAGTATCGTCCTTCGTCCTTATAAATGCACTTGTTGACCGAAACGAGCTGTATTTTGTCACAGTGAATAGGCAGTTGTGGGTCAGTGAATATAATCTCGTATAGCCGATTATCGGCTGTTTCTATACGCGAATGAATACTAGTTCCGTTTAAGTGGTTAAGTGGTGTCAATGTGTACACAGTACGACATTGTCGCGGATTCAAAAGAGAAGCATTTTTGAAAATTCTGGTTAAATCATTCATTCGACATGATGAAGAGCAGTGCGCTGCCTAAGAAGGAGGGCAAAATGCGCATACGTGCTTTTCCGGTAAGAAATCTAATATTGCGCCTAAGTATTAAATATTTTGATTAACACAGCGTTTGGTATTAAACTTGTTATTTTTGCAACTGCGTACGTAAATAGCAATATTCCTCTTCGTTATATTTATTAACTTCTCTAAATGGGGAAAATCATGCCTCACGTTTATCATGAAAATAATATCATTGTCGTGTAATTTTTCCATATTTTTATCACACCTTCGTAATTTAATTTTCTTTTAATATACCTTGAAAGTCTTGTCAAAATTATGATATCGTTGTCCGATAATTATTCCGTAGAGTATCGTATCTTCGAAGAAAAAAAGTCTTTACTAAAATGTAAATCAAGACGGTTCTTTAAATGGCACAATTTATAGAAATCTATGCTCTTTGTACAAAAGGTCATTTTTATACGGTAGCAATGTTAAATTAAATCTAGCTTTGTAATTACTGTCAAACAGGATTTAATTATAATGTAAGCAAATATATTATTTAAACGTTATTTTTTAAGCCTAACATTTCACATTTTTAAAATTAGTTGTACCATTCAGGTGCTCGAAGACTATTCCATTGCACTACGGCTAGTCTCTCTATCTACATTTTATCAATTAGGAATAAAAGTATTCATAAGTATTTGCCTATAAATATTATCAGATATTTATACTTTCTTACGTTTGTCATACTCTTACCATGATACTTGATACGTGAACTTCCGATCCGTAGTGTTTTTCATATTTTTGTAGCATATAAAAGAAATGAATTAATAATCCAATTTCTAATATTTCTAGTATTATTTAAAATAAAGATAATTTTATTACTCTAAACACTGAAAAAAAAACATTGAAAAGAGAGTGGAATTTTGCTTTTCCAAATAAAGGTGTTTGATTAATTTCTACAAACTGTGATAATAGTATCGATGAATAATAATGAAAATAGTAGCGATGAAAGTCGTGTCGTATGCTTTAGAAGGCATAAATTATTGCATGTAATTTTTAAAAAAAGAACGCCTTATAATTGAATGCCAATGTATAGACAAATTAATTAGAATGCAAAAAATTAATATATACATCTTTAAGTAACATTATATTATTCGTATCTATTGTATAATTATTCGCGGATACTGTATAAAAATATAAAGACACATTCGACTCAATTTTATATATTTTCTTAAAATATTGGTAAGTACAATTAATATAAGAGATTAATTATATATGTATAGAAAACAAAAAGTTCCTAAACTCTCTTAGTTCTTAAATTGAATAACTTTCTCTTATAATTGTCTGAATACAATGATATCTTTTGCTCAAAATTTATGTTTCGATTTTTTCAAGCTGTCTATTCTTAAGTAGAATAATGCAATGCGTATGTATATTTATATTATTATGTAAAGAAGATATAATATATAAATTTGGGAAAATATATACACGATATTAATACTGTATATACACTTAAATCTTTATAGGAAATAGTTGTTGCTATGGCAACAGAAGAATACAAACGTTCAAGCGTAAACTTTACAATTTCATTGCAAAATTTTTACTGAAAAATTTATTTGATTGAAATGTGATATCCCAGTATTGACTTCAATATTCAGCTTTTCATTAAATGATATCTTTCACGTCAAAAAGAAAAAAAAAAAAGGAAATATTACGTTAAGAAGATATACAACGTTTTTGGGTTACTTATTGAACAGAGTTCTTTTCGATACAATTTGATAAATTTCATTGGATATTTAATGTTTGGTATCATATATTTATATAGTCATTTATTATACATAGATTTTATGAAGATATAAATTATAACTTTTTAAAAAGAACGAATTTTTACCATATTATTTTTCTATATTTACGTAGTGAATATTTTTCATTTCGTAAGTAATAGATTAATTAAGAAAGGGAGTTCCTCAATTTTAATATGATTATTAAGGTTTACACTAAATAACAAGCATGGATTGCTACCAGTTTGAAGAATTTACGTGTCCACATGGAAGTGACATTTATAACGATGCAGTACCAGTATGCAAACCTATAATAACAAGCAATGCAAATGCTTTTGTAATTGTTAACAGCATTGTGAGGACTGTCAACTACTGTGTATTATTTTTTTTCATTATATAACATCTTCAAGTGTCGTTAATTGTTCAAACTTTCTATGAACAATATTTTGCTGTAGTATCATTACTATTACTGTTCAAAGAATATACTAGGTTGTTCGGAAAGTAATTTCGTTCATTCCTAACAGTTCCTTTTTTTATAAAAACGACATGAAAAACGTTTTTTCATAAAAAAAAAAATGAAATTACTTTTCGAACAACGTATTTAGATTAAAATATGTATGTGTACACTATGATAATCGTGCTCAATCTTTCTAATATGTATTAATCTTTTTTTGTTTATCTAATATTAATATCTAATATTAATCGAATACAATTTATTTCTTTTTCTTTTTACTTTTCAATGCCAATTTACAATAAAGAATATAGATAAATATTTTCGTCTAAAATCCAATTAATTTGATTGTTACAGATAAAGAAATAAATCTATATCTTTATTCGAACATATACAATGTAATATAAGGACTAAAATTTGTAAAATCCTAAATATCCTAAATCTTAGATTTTAAATTTGTTGTTTGAAACTTGTTTTCTAGACTACTATGGATGAAAAGTATGTAGAAACTATTTGGGCTTTATTGAAAAATGCTATTCAAGAAATTCAAAAAAAGAACAACTCCGGACTCAGTTTTGAGGAACTTTATAGAAATGCATATACTATGGTATTACATAAATATGGGGAACGATTATATACAGGATTGAAAGAAGTCGTTACCCATCACCTAGAAAATAAAGTACGGGAAGATGTTCTACGATCTCTTCATAATAACTTTCTACAAACATTAAATCAAGCCTGGGTTGATCATACAACATCAATGGTAATGATTAGAGATATTTTAATGTATATGGACAGGGTATACGTACAACAGAACGATGTTGATAATGTGTACAATTTGGGACTCATCATATTTCGAGATCAGGTATCTTTATAATAACTTATTCAAAATTCAATGTTCATTTAAGAATATTATTTCTTCGAGTAACACACATTGTATATAATTTAGGTTGTCAGATACGGATGTGTCAGAGATCATTTACGAGAGACACTATTGGGTATGGTGGCGAGAGAAAGAAGGGGCGAAGTGGTCGATCGTATCGCTATAAAAAATGCGTGTCACATGTTAATGTTACTCGGTATTAATTGCCGCCAAGTTTACGAAGAAGACTTCGAAAGACCTTTTTTACAACAAAGCGCTGAGTTTTATAGGGTAATTCTTTTTTTAACTTTACCCAGAGTAACTTTCGATTATTTTTATTATTTTTTTAGATGGAATCTCAAAAATTTTTAGCAGAGAACAGTGCTTCGGTTTACATAAAGAAGGTCGAAGCAAGGATCTGCGAAGAATCTGAACGTGCGAAACATTATTTAGACGAATCAACAGAGTCACGAATAGTGGAAGTTGTAGAAGAAGAACTAATCAAAATTCATATGAAAACTATCGTCGAGGTATATATGAAAATTATTTAACAAGCGAGATGAAATATTTCATTTATTCTTTGTTCTTATTTATAGATGGAAAACAGTGGTGTTGTCCATATGCTTAAAAATCAGAAAACGGAAGACCTTGGTTGTATGTACAAATTATTTTCAAGAGTTTCTAATGGTTTACGTACAGTATGCGACTGTGTATCCCAGTTTCTTAAAGAACAAGGACGTGCTATGGTTCAAGAAGAACACGAATCGACTACAAACGCAGTATTATTCGTTCAAAATTTATTGGATTTAAAGGACCGTTTTGATCATTTTCTACATTATTCGTTCAATAATGATAAATTTTTCAAGCAAATGATTGCCTCAGATTTCGAATACTTTTTAAATTTAAATACTAAAAGTCCAGAATATCTTTCGCTCTTCATCGATGATAAGTTAAAGAAAGGTGTTAAAGGGGTTAGTTCTATTTATTATAATACACGTAGATAGCATTCAAAAGTGGTATATCGTTATAATGCCTTTTATGCATTTCATAACGAACGATTAATTGCCAATCTTATATTTTTTCTTGATTATCTTACTCTAAAACACAAATTTTAAAAGATAGTATAATTATAAATCTTAGATGACTGAACAGGAAATTGAAGGCATACTAGACAAAACTATGGTTTTGTTTCGATTTCTTCAAGAAAAGGATGTATTTGAACGGTACTACAAACAACATTTAGCTAAACGCCTTCTTTTGAATAAATCTGTATCCGATGATAGTGAGAAAAATATGATATCCAAGCTAAAGGTATGTTAACTAAAATTTTTACATTTGTAATTTAAAATTTACTTTTATTATGAATTATATCAATAAAATGAAAATGTTCCCTTCGTAAAAATAATTGTACAGAGAATTTAAACAAAAACAAAGTTTAGTAATGTGCAAACAATAGAGAATTAATAATATTTATAACGCAGAGTTCTACGTTTAAATTGATTTTTTTTACGTTAATTTGGTTTTCGAAGAGATAACAAGCTTAGATATTAACATCCAAAACAGATTTTAAATGTAGTGATTCGTTATTGCTTCAATTTTTACTTTATAATTTTGTATAATTTATTAAAACTTGCTTTTTCACGAGCAGTGGTTCTCTCGATATGAAATTATCATTTTGAAATTACATATTACGTTACATACAAAGCTTGACTACAATTTTCTTATGAGGAAAATCATATTTTCATTATTCTATGAATTTCATTATAATTCATCTATCTTTAATCTTTAATCTAATTTTAAGTTTCACGCGTCTTCTTTCTTTTGTTATCTTATAATCGTTATATATCGTATAATCGTATAAAGTAAATTATGATAATGAGCAATTACTTGGTAGTGAGAATTATAAGTAATTTTAGGAATATTTGTAAAATATCACAAAACGCACATCGGAATAAAGACGTAGATCATTTATGTTACGATTAAAGAGGCAGTGAAGTACATGTGAGATTTTTCGTGAGATCAGCTCTACACAGCGATATAGTTTAACCGTGATCTTATATATTTTTATTACTTCAGACTGAGTGTGGCTGCCAGTTCACATCAAAATTGGAAGGCATGTTTAAAGATATAACAGTTAGTAATACCATTATGGATGAATTTAAAGATCATGTTCTCACATCCGGGGTAAGTATGAATTTAAATATCGTTGTATAGAAATGGTATATTAAAAATGGGAAAAAATAGATTGTTACCTGCTATAAAAAAACCGAGAATTCTTAAGAAGTTGTGAAATCTTTATAAAGTTATTTAGAATGTCTCGTTTATTAGAAATCTAATTTTTTGGATCTTGCGTTTGTTTAAAAGTATCGTATATAAAGTTTTATCATTTTTATCAAAAAGACAAGTTTACACGGTGTGGATATAAGCGTAAGAGTACTCACGACTGGTTTCTGGCCGACACAATCCGCTACTCCTAAATGTAGTATACCTGCTGCACCACGTGACGCTTTTGATGCCTTTCGACGTTTCTATCTAGCGAAGCATAGTGGTCGTCAGTTAACATTACAGCCTCAATTAGGTGAGAATAATAATATCAAGATAAAGATATACTTGTAAGTAATCTTATTTCTAATTGAATGATACATATTTATTTTTACTACTTTTGTCACACAATTTTATATTCTATGGAAGAAAGATCGATATTACTATAATTAATATCGGTCAATTCTTTCTAGGTTCTGCGGATTTAAATGCTGTATTTCATGGTCCACGAAGAGAAGAAAGTAATTGTGGAGGATTAGATATACCAACGTCTTCTACGTCACTTGTAAGCAGTAACTCTAATAATGGCAGTAATAATATTTTAAATCAAAGAAACAATGTGTCTGGAAACCCGAGAAAACATATAATTCAAGTTTCAACGTATCAAATGTGCGTGTTGATGCTCTTCAACAAAAGAGATAGATTAACATATGAGGTTAGTGTTGTCTTTATTCGTATTAAGATTATATTCCACATTTCACTTTATATGTTTTATATATTAGGATATATAAAATGTATATGTGTTGAATATGTTCAATTTATTTGTATATCTAGATACAAACAAATATACATGCATACATACATACATACATACATACATATATATATATGTATATATATATAAATACACTGTGTAGGAAATTCAAGGTGAAACCGATATTCCAGAGAGAGACTTGGTTAGAGCATTGCAATCTCTCGCAATGGGTAAAGCCACACAGAGAGTGTTACTTAAACATCCTCGAACTAAGGAAATTGAGCCTTCACATTGTTTCTGTGTTAATGATGGATTTACCAGCAAATTACACAGGTATTTTATTGCATTCATACTTTATATGTGTCTTTGTAATGTTAATTTCTAATTCCGATCCTTCGTAAGTTTTTTATTCTTTGCATAATAATCAATATATATATTATACATATTGATTTACAATTATAAACAATTATTCAAAAATGCTTGGAGACACATCAGTTTTGTATTACTTTAACGTACAGTATTACTGAACTTAGCAAAATGAATTCGCAAATACGTTTTTGCTTGTTGTTCATGATTTGCAAGTTAAGTATACAAAAGTTTCATTTGCTGCACTTTCAGATTTTTAAAAGAATAAACTTACTATTGTAAATATCGTTAAAGAATGTCTCGTATGTCCTTGATAAAAATTTACTCTTTTGTAAAGAGTAAAGATCCAGACTGTAGCAGCAAAAGGTGAATCTGAGCCTGAGAGAAGAGAAACGCGCAATAAGGTCGATGAAGATCGCAAGCATGAAATTGAGGCAGCTATTGTGCGCATCATGAAGGATCGTAAACGTATGGCGGTATGTATTTAAATTGATTAAAAATATGGTGTAGAAACTTCCGTGATTTTAAAAAATATTATTTTTTTCCTAGCATAATATCCTTGTGACGGAAGTAACGGAGCAATTAAGAGGTCGTTTCTTGCCTTCGCCAGTTATCATTAAAAAGCGTATCGAAGGTTTAATTGAACGAGAATATTTAGCTCGTACGCCAGAAGATAGGTATGTTAAAAAGATTCGTTATAAAACCAGCTTCATAGGAGATTTCATCATTAAACGTTAATCATTTTACTTTTAGGAAGGTATATACATATGTTGCTTAATGCTGAGTTCAAATATTGGAACTGTACAAAAGTGTAAGTAATTTGTAATAATGCACAGCATACTATTATATTATTAATTCATAATATCATATTAATCATGTTGAATTATTATCGATATCATTGTCATTATTCATGTAAAGATCATCGCCATTGTTATCATAATTCTCATTATTGCTTTTACTATGTGTTTATGTATATCTGATATTCTACATCAACAAAAGACACTCTTTTTTCAAAGAGTCATTAATTTTGATATTCGAATTATCATTGACAATTTTATATTTTATCAACTTCCACTTTATACTTTAGGCTACGAAAATATAATTATAAAAATCACAATTTTATTAGACTCTTTTATAACGAGTTATCTTTCATATGTGTGTGGTTTTTCCATGTATTAATTATTTTGTACAAAATGCATATAAAATACAGTGCAAATAATTGTACATAAAAGGGAAAAATATCAAAACGCAAAGTCAATAAGAATAAGTCCTTGAGTACCATTCATTGATAAGTACGATAGAGAGAAGACGATTATTTGAGAAACTCGGTACGTGTATAAGATTAAAGAATAAAATTTAATATATGAACCTAAAAAATCTAAAAGGGGAATTGAAGAAATTATGCGTATATGCGCGTTAGTAACATACTCTCACTCTAAGTATAATGTCAGAAGCGAAACTCGTGATACTGAAAAAGCATGTATTTTTTGTTGGTGTTGAACGTCTTGAGTACAATAATAATAATTTAAAATATTCATAAAAAAGAATTGATTAGTTTGGTGGAAAAGAGGAATATATATTAATAATAGATAGAAATACTTTCCATATAATTTATATTTATTATAAAACGTTTAATATAATAGTGTTTTAAAATTTTTGATAGCACATCGAAAATTGATTACTATGTTATAAAAAAAGTATATGTAATTTATTATTTTTTGTTACAGCTTATGTTATAATAATTATAATAGTTTACGATAGTATTTTCATATTATTTAAACACTATATAACAAACTATCAAACACTATAATAAACACTAATTCATTATTTCTACTTAATTTTTTGTATCTTAATGTAAATATATCTTATATTAACATATATTATATTACGCACTAAGTATAATATTATTAAGGTTTAATTAGCAATGTGTAATACGTAATCTGCATGAATATTAAATATAAAAATCAAATCTAATCGTGCCATGGTTTTTATTTTAAAAGAAGATAGGTATTGCAATCGTGCGTGAGAATATCAGAGTAATTGTTATTACCATAATGAATAAAAAAATATATGAATATTAATATCACATAATTTTTTTGTAGCATATAATATTAATTGAACTTTAATTTTAATGCGTTATTTGATCGATTCGTGAATATATTGCCAAATATAATAAAATTTTAGTAAAAATTTTAGCAGAGAGTATTCTTTGATATAATATCGAATATAGAATTTATAATTATTAAATATATTAATGCTAAAGCTATTTTCTCTATCTTTTAAGTAAATGTAAATAATTTTTTTTACCGCATCTCATATCTTTAAATATCATTTTAACGAATGTAATTATTCTAATTATAAATGATTAATTTTTACAGAATATTGAGGAGTATTTGGATATGTATTCATATATTCATGCACATAACTTCGCATATAGGGTTTAAGTAGTTGTATTTATTATAATTGCATTTTCTTATATTCAGGGTGTCCCACCTAATTCTCTACTACTCCGAATGATTTTCGTCTTCGTAAAGATACAAGGCAATGCTTTGGAAAAGAATAATTTTCTTTCGAGGGAGAAATTAGTCTGTATAGGCGAAGATCAACCGAAGGTAATATCTTGAGAGATTTTCCAGACAATAGCATCTTTTCAAATGGAATGGCCTATCTTTTTTTATCTACTGTTGAAAACGATGTCAAGATGCATTCAATGACCTAGCTATACCTACATCTTCGGATGATCTTGATCCTAAAATTTTGCAAACGATATTAAGCTGACGAAGCTGTAAGGAAAAAGCGATACTTGAAAAACAAAGTGCGAAAAGAAATTAAATACGTCACGGTCGTTATAGGAATATCTGTGTATGTTCGCAACATTGTTGGATACGCTGAAATGCCATTTAACCCATTCAGTACCAAGCAAATTTCGAGCATTTTGCCCTGAGCGCCAAGACCAATTGCAATCAATCTAAACTCATAGCATAAACTATGAGATACCTCGTAGTTGGTAGTTTTGGTACAGACGCTTACTACCAGATATCTCGTAGTCGGCAGTGAATGAATTAAAACAATATCGTATCAGAGATACTGATATTTTCCCAACTCGACAGCGATTTTCCCTCATCTTCTACGTCATTGTTTCAATGTGTAAGTTTAAATTTCAGGACATCTACCGCTTCTTGATTCTTAGATGGGTATCTATCCTATGAGCACCGACGTCGCGTAAGATGCGCTCGTTCGACGATAATCGAAGGAACGCTTGGAGTCTTCCAAACGTGCTTCCAACAAGATTGACGACGACCTGTTCGTTTTGCACGAGAAGCATGCCAGATATTACATAGAAAATTTCTTGAAAAATGGATTGGTCATGGAGAAACAGTATATGATCTTTTTTCTTTGTTCTGTGGGACAATATCGACAAAATATCTTTTGTAAATATCGCGCGCAAAAAAAATTCCGATAACAGCCACGGATACAAAAAATACGTTTGAAATTCTTATATGAGAGTACCTCTGGACTGAAGTGACCAGGTTTTAACATTGTTGAAGCGGGACAAGATTAACGTAGAGTGAAGTGGTTGTTTTGCTGAAAAAAGTTTTTTTGGAGCAACAAAATTTTATTATCAAAGAACGCGGGAATTGTATTGTATCGTATTTTTAAAAAAATTATTTCAACATACGTAAAATTTACAAATATGATAAGTATATATACTGTTATAAACCTTCATATACTAAATTAAATCTTAATTACAATTTGTTAAAAAGCGGTACGTCACTTAAGACGCGAGGTCGCTTTACGTTTGAGTTATTGCATTGAGTTTGGGGGACGACACTTTCAGCGCACGTTAACACGTTGATTGAGCGAAGTTTGTTTCCTCTGTTAGTAGAGTCACCAGGGATCGGAGAATCTAAGCTTTTTTAAATTGTCAGAATTGAATGAGCATCGTAATCAATTAGCATCACCGTGAAATAGAGTGCACTATGCGACAATGAAAGATTTTAATTAAAAAATTGTATATCTAAAAAAATTAGTCATGCTGTCCCGCTTGTAAACGGAAGAAATATTTTTTTGCACACTTAATACATATTTTCCACTTGATATTACATTTAACTACCGTCTACAACTTTGTCTCGTAAATGCATTTCTTTGGAGAAGAAGAAGATGAATTCTTGATCAAATTTTCTCTCTCAAAGTAAATGGAGAGTTTCTTGGTACGTCGCTATGACACTTCTTAAGTACGCCTCTACTATATGCAAACGTTAGTAAATAGCTATTTTTGTATACCCGTAAAGAAATATAACAGTTATCACGTACATCATGGGACCATGGCAGTCACCGAATAAGTGCATGACCCTTATGTAACCACATCTCTTATTTTGCCATTATATGCTTAGAATAACGAATAATGAAAATGTCCTCGTGGTCTTCCTGAGCGCATCGTATAAATACAGCGTGATGGTCGACGCGTTAAACTAATAAATAACGTAATTAATGTATTTATATTTTGTTTCCGCATTGCTTTTCTCTTACAGCCTCGTAAGCTTAATATCGTTTGCGAAATTTTGGGATCAAGATCATCCAAAGGTCTAGGTTGTTGAATGCATCTTAACATCGCATTTTCAATAGTAAATAGAATAGGCTATTATATTCAAGATGCCATTGCTTGTAAGATCTCTCAAAGTATGACCTTCGGTTGACCGTCGCTTAGATAGACTAATTTTTCCTGTGGAATGGAATAATTTTTTTTCAAGCATTTCTTCGTATCTCTACAAACAAAAAAGTTATTCGGAGTGGAAGAGTCAAATGGGACACCCTGTACAACTTATATATATTACTTGTCTATATACCAAGAAATATAAATAAATATATGTAAGATAATCGTGGAAATTTACTTTAAAATATCATTTTAAATAATGCAGTCGGGTTGGATTTAATTACTCTTGATATGTTTCTTCGTTTACATCGACGTAAATTAATAATAAGTGGACCAAATGTTATTGATGAAATCGATATTACACAATGTTACATAAACCTGGACATGGTATCTTGTATATATTTCATTATGGATTTATTCTTCGTATATATATATGAAGAAAGGAATGTTTCATAATACTTATGTATTTAATCTTTTCCACCTAACTTATCAATTTATTAGCTTTATTACTTATTGATTTCGATACATTGCAACATGTTTATTGTAGTATGCCAAAATGTGGGATCTTCAAAACTGTAAGACATGCAGACTTTGTAAAATGGGGTAAAATATACGCATGAGATTAAATAAAGACGAAGAAATTTAAAAAAAAAGACAGAAGTACACTCAAAAATGTATTATGCCAGCTCACATGTAGAAAAGAAAAAGAAATGAAAAACGTCATATTTTTATTTTCATTTATATCTTCTTTATTTATTAATATAGAGTTTTAATATTTCAACAAAGTTTTACTCTTTCTTACGCAAGAAACTGAATAAAAATAAATACCTTTACAAACATTTCTGGTTTTCAAGACATTCACCCAACTCTATTCTTCACACAAGTCAAGACATATGTACAAGACAATTTCAAAAACACAATACATAAGTTTGATAACTTATAAGTATTTCAAATATATTTAATATCTTTTTGTGAAGTAAATACGTTAAGTAGTATAATATTTATTGATTTTAATTTTTATCAAGTTTCCATAATATCAAAAGGTGGTGACAAACTGACTTTTATCAATGTCTAACTTCTTCAAGAACATATAAAATGTTTTACTCTCATCTTGATTCGATCAATGATAAGTCACTATGTTATATAGAAACATATACCAATGTATAGCATTTTTCCGCTAGTGTTTCAATTTGATAGTATTTACAGATACAAAACATTATTCTATGCCATTTAAAAGAAAAATATCTTTTATAAAGATAAATAATTTATTCGAAAAACATTTACCTAAATAATCGTTATCATTGAGTCTTCAGTAACGTTAAAAAATTTTATCAAATGATTCAACAACGTGCAGTTTCTAAATTGATTTGGAAGTATTTTTTATTTATCAATTATTAGGTCAAAAGAAGTACAGATGACATGAATTTTATCAAATTATTTTAAATAGTGTTTTCATATATTATACCGTGTGATACCTACGAACATAGGTGTTCAAGAACACAAATCAAAATTATAATAAAGACTTATATAAAATATAACGTTGCATAATAAGATAAATATAATTTTCGTAAGATGATTTTAAAGAAGCAACAAATTATATAAGTCTTATATGCTAACTGTCGATTGATTATTAGCTAGTCGATATACAGATGACTTTCCTTTAAAAAATTGTACATTTATAAATTACGATATGTTACTGTAAATATATAAACCTATCTGTAAAGTAGCATAGAATAATTTAGCATTTTTTTAAACTGTGATTTTATTTATTAATTTTGAATTTCGATAAATTCTTTTTCAATATTTAATGCAGCAAATGAGCAGCTATTGTAACAAACGCTTCCGAATTACGAAGAACGATTAGGAATTATTAATGAACAAACGAAGGATCAATTATATCGAAAGTTATCATTTCGAGTACAATACAAAACTTGTGTGCAATATCATACAGTTATTTTATTATAATTTACTTTACTCTGAAAAGTACTTTCCACTTTATAAACATTACAATTTGCATATATTCATATCCTCGATATCAACCAATACTATACACTGATATTTCGATTTCATATAACAGACTGGTATAAATCAGTTTACGATGAATTAATTGATGGCGGCAGGCATCGCGGTGAGTAAGGCTAGTCACTCGGGGTTATTCGTTCGAAGACGATGACTCCCGCCTTTTTTCTGCGTGTTTTTTTGTAAATTCTTCAGCAGTTTTTAAAAACTTTTTTCTGTCTTTAAGAAACTCTTCGGCTAAATCTGTTCTTAGAGGATGCTCTGGTTCAGGATCGTTCACTAGAGCTATTAAAGCTTGTATTACTGTAAAAGACATCACAAATCATTTCTTATCATTCTTAAACAAAAATTCATTGAAGTATACGTTCGATGTGCACTTTATATAAAATGTGTGTTTATAAGTAAAATATCCTTTTTTCTTATGATACAGTTCATATAAGAACGATATTTAAATTTAATTAATATAATTTATCAAAATCTATTATAAAAAAATATAATTTTACCCTGATCTGTCCTTGTAGCAGGTTTCCAATTTTCAGCACTTATAATCGATAGGCATACTTGTCCCTTTTCGTCCACATTTGGATGGTATATTTTCGTCTTAAAAGTTATCCTTGGTGGTTTAAATGGATACTCCGCAGGGAAATTTATTTCGATACGAAAAGCACCTTTGTTATAGGGAGGATTGTCCTATAATAAAGTAGATTATTTCCTATAATCAATATTCGAAATATCATTTTGCTAATAAATTTCTACACGTTATTTATAACACTACTCGTGACTTCTACCTTCTTAAACGATACGTTATTCGAATAAATTACAATGACAAATAATAAAACATCATTGAAATATATCTTTATGTAATCAATATATGGAGTGTCATTTTTCTAATAAATTTCTATACATTATTTATAACTCTACTCGTGACTTCTACCTTCTTAAAAGATACGTTATTCGAATAAATAACAATGACATAAATAATAAAACATCAAAGAAATATATCTTCGCGTAATCAATATTCGTAGTATCATCATTTTTCAAACAAATTTCTGTACATTATTCCTTTATTTGGTATTGTTGCGTTAATGTGTGTGCGCGCACGCGCCTTCCGCGTGTATAAATACATGCGATCAAATGCTAGCGAACAGTGAACTTAATAATAAACGTTCTTCGTTTACGTATTTATGCAACAAATTTGTCTACTGCCCGATATCGATTGGTGTGACTTAACGCGCGTTTCAATATCTTAACAAAAAATGACGAATATCTTTGGCTTAATCGAATAAATTTCGAGTACACTCATTCCATTATACGCGGTAAGTTTATCGAAGATCGAACGTAATGGAATACTTAATAAATACGAACATACCGGTAATATCAAGCCTTGCCAAGTGAGAATATTAGATTCGTCTACTTGAATATTGGTAAAGTTTTTCATTGCCGAAGCTCTCAAATCGCCAAGTTCCTGGAAGGAAAGAATATGAAAATTATTGAATTTATCTCGATGGATGCCTCGTTAGATTGTAATAACGAATACGAATGCAATGCTAGCTAACTAAACGAAAACCTCGGTATGTTGTTCGAATTTAGAATGCAGAAATTAAACTAATTTAGCAATAGTTATTGTTTCAAATCGCGGTTAACAACCTACACATTAACAGTATGGATGCCGAATAAAGTCTATCTTGTAATCACTGCACTCGTAAAACATCACAAATTATTGGAAATCTTGCTTATTTTCTTTTACGTATCGAACTTGAAGAACGATCGCTTATATTGACAGGAACTTTAAATTACCTTTTGCAACCTTTTCGTAGCTGCCATTTTGAAAATAAATTCCACTAAAAGTAGTAAGGTCGACGAGACTGTCAGTGGCGACTTCAAACTTCGTAATAGAAAATCCCTATAAATATGAACGCCTAGTGAGAAAAAAAATTAAAAGCAAGCGCGAGTAAAAAGATTGTTCGCGCCGAATTAATATTTAATACTAGGTTTACGGGACCCATTATTTTAACGGATTTCGGACTTCAGGAGCAAAATTATAAAAACTATCACTATTAATTCCCCTACTAGTCCCTGTAATTTCAGAATTCTAAATCATATCTCTACAGATACCCGTCAAAATGGCGGGTAAGCTAACTTCATAGTTAATAATAATAAACCTTTTTTTTCGTAAAATGATTTTTCTGGTGACAAATGTAAAAGTAATTAAAACGTAGATATTAACTAAAAATAATGGAAAAGCCCCAATCAAGAAATAGGATCCACTTTTCTTTAGAGACGCAATGCTCAAAAATAGATTCATGGCGATTTTTAGATTCACACGTTTTATAAAAAAAATGCCCTAATATTCGAAGTTTTATATAAGTTAATAAGTTTGCTCTAATATCCGAAACATAAAATAAATTTATATATAACAGTCAACCGTGCTACAAACCTAATGAGAATATTTCAATTAATGTTTCCGACGAAAGCTCGATATCGCTTTACGTAATATATGCCTAACAAGACTTTGACATAAAATTTTGGTTGGTAGTCGATGTTAAAACAAAATATATTATAAATAGTTTTCCGTATTTGAGTAAAGACGAAACCCAACCTTTCACACCTTTAGGGCAAATTGTAGCCTTGAAATTGGCCGAACCGTACTAATGCCGAGGAAAAAATATAACTATGGATAACTTTTACCAGTATATTACTTGCAAAAGAATTATTGGCAGAAAAGATAACTTTGGTTGAAATCATTCGCCCGAACTAGAGTTACCGAATCCAGAGAAAGTATGCAAAGAAAAAATGACCCTGTTTATATGCATTCTTACTATTTACCAGAGTAAACCAAAAGTAAAACTGTTATTACTAAGTACAAAACATGCATTCGTGGATTCTCCTTCTATCCGTTAGCAGTTTGCAATTGCGAAAATTGTGTCAAATCGGCTATTGTAACAAAAATAGAAGTAACAGTATTTGTATTAAATGTAAAAAGAACGTTTGCGAAAAATGTATATGGATAACAGAATATGTCTGCAAAAATGCGAGAAATAAATGTATGATCGGTAAAAGTTTATACAAGTTTACAGATTAAGTAACAGATTTAATTAATTTATAATAAGTTTGTTAAGATCGTAATTGTTTTTAAATTAAATTAATAGTTTCTTTTTAAAGAAAATACATGGTTCCCTTTGCCCGTCAATTTGACGGATGTCCGTAAAGGTAGGTATACAAAATTTGCCGTAAACCTAGTGTTAACGTAGAATGGCTATACGAAGATCGCTTCAAGTAAGCGGATCGTAGCGGTATAGGGAGAACCGTTTTAAAAATGGATACGAACGAATCAGCGTGATATATCCCAGTATATTTTACTTTTCGTTTCACCACGTAGTCTGAAAAAGTTACTAGTGCTGTGCGATAAAGCAGGCGAATACCTGGCGAGGTCGGAACGACTGAGAGCGAATGCGTGCTCGCTAGCGATTTTTATTGTCTCATCTGCCTGGCGGCCGCTACTTGCACTAACGTCGATGCGAGCGCCACCTAGGGTTGACTATGCTGCCGCACAAATAATGCAATGCGAGAGCTAGCCACGACTTCGCTAATAGACAAATCCGACAAAAATCCAAGGATTTTACTTTGAATATTATCGAATGAAAGACTAAGTTAAAACCGTACGTCTTAATAGAAGATAAATTTAAAAGTTTTCTAATATTTTTCTTTAATCGGACAAACTTTTCCGACGGTTCGTGCAACAGAGCTAAAATTAGAAGAAAGGCAGCGCCGACGATGTGAGTTCTCTAAGTGATATCTGATCGGTGTTGTTTTTAATTTATATCACGTTATTGGATTATAATTAAATGCGTATATAAGTAGTAATCCAGCGTGGTTAAGCCCTGTAACACGATATATGTAGGATTATAACTTTTCTTGAAATACAGACGAAAAATATCGAGTGTGGTATTTAGCCCGGAAGTCGAACCCGGGTCTTCGCATTTCGCTACCCATGTGTTATAAAATTTACGTGGTAATCGACGTGTTAATCGTATAAATACATTTACGAGTAATCGGTGATTTACCTGCATACGATATGTAATATATTTGACCGATTTGACAAGATATAGAAAGCTTGTTAATATTTTTCACTGTCGCATCAAATATACTTACGACAATTTTCGTATCTTCACGCAAGGGATTGTTGGTACGCATGACGCGTGGCCACAATCTCGTTTATGTCATTTCAAAGTTAACCAATCGAGTGAGTGCACTCTCACCACGATGGGAAAAATAAATTCTAAAGGTAAATACATTTCTTCGTTGATATTATAGAACGAACCTTCCGATTTCGGCTTCTATGAATCGGGCATAGGGGTATGATGCGTTAAGAATATCGTAGGATACGTCAAGTATTATCTGTTCTTTCGTATTGTGGTCATTCCGTAATTCTGGTCCATTAACCAATGACTAAACTGTGCATATAGAATGCACATTTATATGATCTGGTCAATGACAATGACAGACGTTACCTTTGGTATGGTTATTTTATGCACAACCCTTGTACATAGCAGAACGTGTCTGAAAAAGAGTTGCTAATATTGGCATATGTATTATTAAGCGCACACTCGAATCTGAATACTCTGATTGATGTCAGCTAATATTTCCGTTCTAAACAAAGAAGGGTTACGAATTAATAATCAAGTATACGTTACTCTTTAAAAGGTGCGTGAATTTGATACTTTTTCTAAAGTATAAAGAAAATACTTTTTTTTCTCCTTTTATATAATCGCATGATATTCGCAAAGAAACTAAACAGTATCCGTAGTCTTTTATCTTTATCTTTTAGATAACGAAAATATTGCTATACATATTTTTATGTAAACTTAATTTTTTCATTATTGACAAACGTGTCGGGTCCCTTTAAAGTGAAAAATGTCCCTTTAAAGAGACAAATTCTTTCTTACTCTTTGGCAAATTAGCAGGAAGGGAAAATCGTAATATAAACGAGTAGTATGAATTTTACATCTAAATGGAATATTATATTACTGATAATCGCGCGTTATTATATATCAACGAATAATAATTTATTAAGTGACGAGCGATTTATCTTTATTTATATCGCTTGTCGTTTCCTCGTGTATCCAGATTCTATCTAATACAAAGGACAATGGCATTCCATGAATTAGTAGAAGGCGATTGCGGAGGTCCTAGCTCGTTAATTCGTTTGACATCACATTTTATAAGAGATCATGGTTTCAAAGAAGAAGGAATACGTCATACTTACATGCCTGTGGAATCATTTCAAGTATCAGATTCGGATGAATTAGTTAAACAATTTTTGGAAGAATCACCGTCATGTCCACAAACGTTCAGAATGGATAATTTATTACAAGAAATGCGTGAAATCGATCAAAACATTCAGCCGCCTATAGCAGCTCCAGGCGTTAAGGAGCTAACTGGTTTGGATACCGCATGGGCAAATCAATACCTCGAATCTGGAAAACATTTTGACGTAAATTTATTTTCTCTTCTTATCGTTATAAATCAATAAAAGTTATATACAGTAATAACTTGAGACAACAAATATCTTATTTAACGCTTCGACCGGTATGGTTTTATTTTATGCGAATTGTCTCAAATATATCTAGCGATATTAATTGTGTGTAAATTCCTTCCAAGAAAAACTTCTTTATACTGGATAAGTAAGACAAACTATATTTTTTTATTAAAATTAACAAAAATAATATATAAAGACATTGAATTTTTTTAAAGGGTCTGACTCTATAGAACATCATATTTTTCTTAAACGTAACTGTACGTCTGTAAAAAATCTTTCTGTTTCTCTTTATAGACTCAATATTTAATATCCTAATTCTCATTATACTTTGGTAGAATAAGAAATATTTAAAGAGTGAAAAGAAGATATTTATATCTTTTTCTTACACGTGCGTAATAGAACTTGTCTTTAAATTAAGCATTGTAGGGTTCATAACAAAAACTTTATTTACATAGCTTCGATAACATATTGGATATGGTTTGTTAAGTCATTATTATATTTAGTATCTTGATTATAATGTTTAATACATTGATATTTGTTTCTCTTTTAATAGATACTTATATTTATATAATAAATAGAATTTATGTTATTTATATGTTTAACAAGCGTGATTTGATGTAAATCAATCAATTCTAATAGTTTAAAAAATACAGGAACATCATGCAGATAATATATGGAATACACCGATAACACAGACTATTCAAGCATCAAATATCAATGTACAAGAAACTCATGAACTTGGCTTGGGTCCTAAATGGGCGGAAGAATATTTAGAGCATAGCATAGATACGCAAAACAATACCAACAAAGATGATACGTCAACAACGATACAAACAAATGAAAATCCTCAATTTGCATATTCGAAATTCATGAAATTCATGAGGCAAGAAGGTGATATTCCAATAGAGAATACACAGATATCATTATTAGAACCGCAAACGATAGAAAATGAATGGGTCGAGAAGTTTGTGAGCGACAAAAACATTGAAAATGATGTATCTGTAAATTCGAGCGATGAAGGTATAGTTTTGAATAAAGTAGAGGAAGAATTAGCAGCATCGGGAACTTGGGTAAATGAATTTGCTAAAGAGAATGAATCATCTGCAGGTTAATATTCTTGTTATTTAATATTTTTTAAAGTTTCTTAACTTTTTTACTATTACTTGTATGTTTCATTACTTGCTCTTCTGGGTGAAAGTTTATGTTAGATCTAAAAACGAATAGTATCGATTTAAACTGTAAGAAGGATATTCCTTCGCTCAGAGGAGAAATGGTGGATTAAATATAATCTATAAGATTTACTTTCTTATTTGTGTAAAAAATGGATATTTTAGACATCGATAACTATGAATCTACATTCTGGACACGTCTTCAGAATGAATGGGATAAAATAACACCGTCGGAAGATATCTCTAACGCACATCCATGGATTTCGGAATACGAAACATACTACGATCCTTTTAAAGATTATGCATTTCATGATAAAAATCCTATGAAAGAGTTGCCTAACGCATTGGAAGAAGGAAAAAGAAGATTAAACGCAGGGGATTTACCAAGCGCGGTACTATGCTTTGAAGCAGCAGTTCAACAAGACGAAACTAACTCAGAAGCTTGGTTGCTGCTTGGTAAAACTCAAGCAGAAAATGAGCAAGATCCGTTGGCCATCTCTGCGTTAAAACGTTGCTTGAGTCTTGACCCGGCCAATGGTACTGCTCTTATAGCCCTTGCTGTTTCATATACGAATGAATCTTATCAAAATCAAGCATGTTTAACATTGAAGGAATGGCTATTGAAAAATGAGAAATATAAACACCTTCTCTCTTCAAAAGTTAATATAGAAAAACTTCCAAAATCCAACGTGTCTACGATATTATTTGAGTAAGTCACTTCGAAATTATATGGATTTATTAACGTTTCAATATTCATTTATTCATATTTCTTTTATATTTTAATTCCAGAAATATACACGAACAAGTAACCGACTTATATATTCAAGCAGCGAGAATGAATCCACGAGATGAAATCGATCCCGATGTACAGTGTGGTCTTGGAGTACTTTTTAATTTATCATGCGAATATGATAAAGCTGCTGATTGTCTTCAAACTGCATTACAAGTGCGTCCAAATGTATGTATTCTTGTATATCATTTCACTCTTCTTTAAAAATGTATTGTATGTACTGTATGTCCTTATAGTTCACCTTATATTTTATTTATTTTTTAAATTTATAGTACTATGAGAATATTACATAAAATATTTGATAAAAATATTTGTATAAAATAATTTACTTCATTATTTGGGATAATAAATATATTACTCCTTTTGTAAGGATTCCAGATTATGGAATAGACTAGGTGCAACATTAGCTAATGGTCAACGATCGGAAGATGCTATAAATGCATATCATCGTGCCTTGGAATTGTCACCTGGATTTATTAGAGCACGTTATAATCTTGGTATATCGTGCATCAACTTGGGAGTGTACAAGTAAATTTTAAATTTTTTAAATAACAAAAAAATAATCGATATTGTTATTAGTGTGTAAATGTTAGTGATAATATCATGTACACGTTATTAAAATAAATTATGGAAACTTATGAAATTATTATTACGAAATATATTATTATTATGTTTTCACAGACAAGCAGGAGAACATCTGTTAACAGCTTTGAATCAGCAAGCTGCTGGACGTGGAATTCAAGAAGAAAATGTGACTCCAAAAGCAATGTCCAAGACAATATGGTCAACGTTAAGGCTAGTTGTATCATTGTTGCATAAATATCACTTAAATGAGGCTATAGAAAACAGGTATTACTTTCACTATCATAAAAATAAGTAGATTTTTAAAAATATAATTTACTCGACGCAAATAAAATAATAATACTTCAGCGTTTTTAACAAATATTTATAATAATGTTAAAAGATATCAATTTTGTTTCTGATTGTAGAGATTTACCAAAATTAAACAAAGAATTTGAAATTATGTGAAAGTATGCTACCAACACAGAAGGTTTATAGACACTGATCATATTGGATTTTAAATATCGGTTCACTGGATTATATGAGACATTTCTGGGATGATATGAAAATATTAAGATAATATGAAATATTTTTTAATTACTAAAATATGGTTAAAATAAATGAAATAAAAAATATTTTATATAAACAAAAAGTGCATATTTAAAAACGTGTGATAAAGAAATATTACGTATAAATGCTATAAATGTTGTTTATAGATTTGCAATCAGTATATTTTTTTAAAGAAATATTATATTATTATACATACAGGCTATCCCAATTTAATTTATTAATTGTGCAAATATTTCGGAAAGTACGCTTAGTAGAAACAAAATCGAAGATGAAGGAAGAACATCGTAAGGTAAAAGTATTAAGGCCAGGCTAAAATTATTCACGTTTATTTTTTCTTTTTTTTTTAGATGAGATCATATACTTTTGAATGCATCAAAATCGGCGCAATTTGTTATACCGTATAAAAAAATATTAATTTATTTATATTATAAAATCAGTTAAAATCAAATATTCTATTTTCAATATTAGAGAGTAATAATTAGGATATCTATCTATTATCTACCTAGTGTACCTACTTTTTTTTGAATGACATATGGCATTTTTTATACAAACCGATGGCGGTAATGAAACAAATTCAATTATATAATATCATACTTTACGAAGCATCAAAGAAACTGAATAATCAGATCTTTTCGAAATTTATTACGAAATTCGTATAATATACATTTGATATAACTTATAACCATATTATTTTAAATCAACAAATTTTTTTACGTAACGATTACTTCTGTAAACTTTTTACATTACATTACTTATTATCTAAATGATAAATTAGAGACAAGTCCGTACGTGTATTTTCGAATCAATTTAGCGTATCGCATGCACATAATGTAAATTTAAGATATTTAATGTATATGAAGGTATTCTAAAACATTATTGCTTAAAGTTAAACAAATACGATCATTTTTTTAAAGTTTGTTTATGTATCGATAGCTTAACCAATATTTGCTATATAAGGGATGGTTCATATAACGAATAATATTTAAATAATGTTCACATAATCGTGTAATTTATTAATCAATAAGGTATAAACATGATACACAAAAATCATATTTGTTTTAAACGAGTTATCGAACTATTATTTAACATATTGCATGTAATATTGAAATATTCAATTTTTAATCATTCTTTATTTTGAATAGTAATGGAGTACATAATGGAGTATGACATAATCTGAAGTCATTTCACGAATATCGTATTAAACATTTTCTTAGGTTGCTATAAAGGTTTATTTTACAAAATAATAAATTGCGTTAGCTACGTCGGTTCATTTTCTTTATCGGTCTTCAAAAACTTGCTTTCCCTCTTCCATTTCGGGTTTCCCATTTCTGACACGTACTGCTTTATATGTATAATTTTTGACCGATCGAACGAATCTATTGTCACATGAATATCATAAATAAATTTCCACTAATATTTTCCTTTCGTAAGGTAAACAGAAAGAATCGGAAGGTGTAAAGGAGAAGAATATGCAAGAATTGGAAAAAGCGGAATTTACGTATAGTTAGGTTATATTTTTATTAGTACAAATTTGAAATAAAGTCTAAGTGCGTTAGTAATTTGATTAATACAGGAAGTAATTCGTTTTGAGAGATTTAGCCTCGTACGTAAAGACTTATTTAAGCAAATATTCTATTAAAGATTGTCTTGATTCAAAAAAACGTAGGTATTATTTAGAGTAAAAGTGAAGAAGATGTTGAAATTTATGAGATATATATTTTATTGAAAACAGATATTTCTTGGGATAAAGTTGGAATGAGGATATGCAATATAATGGCATAATAAATAGCTCTGTTATGTTATCACACTTAACGGTCCAGATGTATTTTTTAAAACTCCAATGGTTTATAATATTATATTATCATCTCTAACACAATAATATAGTATTTGTAACAAAGACAAGTTATTTCTAAATACACGTCAAAGATACACATTTCATAACACAGACATTAATTACATGATATTATGTTATAGAATCGTCATATGCAATAAAAAATTTCTATGTTATTAAAATGTATAACTTTTAATATTTGTCACCCCTTTCGCAGCAAATAGAAGAAATATCATTCGGCACGTTAAATAAAATCGTCAAAGTCATTTAAATAAAATAATTATGAGTTTATCTCTTTGGTACGTTTAAATTAGAGACTTAACACTAAGTATTTTTCTATTTTGTAATTTTTTTTTGATTTCGTTAAAAAAAAATGTAAATTTGTTTCACTTAGAGCATACACAACGATTTAAAAGAACAAATCTATTCTATTTGCTGCAAAACAATCCGTATATAATAAGACATAAACTATAATATATATATATATAATATTTTAACAATCGATTATATATCAATTTCATCTACGCAGCATTTTTCAAAGTCTTATCAATTACTTGATAACATTTGGCGAAATTTAATATATGCATTAATAGACTTTTTCAACAATAATAATATATCTTTTAAATATAATAATTTTAGAATTAAATGACCATCGATGCAAAAATTAATTCAAACACACCTAGTAATCGCAGTATATCTCTATTAAAAGAATATTTCACGTTTAAATTTTATTAAGGAAAACAGCGAAAGCGAGAACTAATGTAATGTTTGGTCCAATTCAACTTTCACTCGAAAGTTTTTCGTGATATCCATTAATCATAACGAATAGTTTAGAAATTATCTAATTTTGTAAGAAATAGTAACTACGATTGGATTTTTAATCATAATGATTTAAAGTATGGAGATTCATTTATAGTGTTATAAAAGGGTATTTCTAGAATATAGAAACGTGCAATATTCATAAAATCAATTAGAAAATATTTTAAATAAACATTGTAAAAGTACAAGCAACTTTCGGTTTCGATAATGTTATTAACTCGATCCTCTAACTTTTATCGATTTTTTATAGGGATTATGAGTCCTATCTTCTTAAAATACCTTCTCGTAACACTCGATATAGGGACAAATATAAAAGATAAGTAGTATAAAATGAAGAGAGATATTATAATTTATAATATAAAATATACTATATTATTTCAATAATTGCAATTGTTATTTCTTTGAATTTAAATAGTTTTCATAATGCATCACATTTTCCGTTGGCCTGGTAATTAAAAGAAGAATCTGTAAATTTATAATTACGTCTAACGATATTTTTGATTTCTTCATCTTGATTGCGAAATATTTGTTAGAAATCATTTAAATCAATAAAGCGATGAAACATACGACTTTACAACTTTGCATTACTTAATCACAATGTCAGAATAATAGTTAGTTATTACTTTAACAATTACAAGTATCACATAGTATTTAAAATATTAGTATAATTTTGACTAATCAAAACGCAACTTCATAATTTTAATGTAGATAATAGTTGTTCTCCAGTTTCTATGATTAATGACTTAACATGATCCGCATGCATGATTTGAGTACACATTTCAGTACATTTTTGGAATGCTACTGTATCATCCTTCGGTAAAATACGATGTAGACTCTTCAACGACAATACACATGGTAGATAATTTAAAACTTCTATAATAATAAAAAGATTTTTGTTCACTGTGCATCGAAAATAAAATTACACGATACTACTACATCAATAAATTCATAACTACTTTGCCTCACTATTTTATTTTACCGTCCATTGTTAAAGACAGTAAATTATACGAATAGATCGTGATCTCAACATTTTGCACAATTATAGAAAATTAAAGAAAAATTCTTTACTATCTTGAAGACACTTCAGATCTTACGCGATAAAAAATATCAATTCAAATTATTTACATTTAGCGTATTAGATTTATAAGAATAACGAGCTTACCTTTCATTATTTCACTGTATAAACAGTGTATTTCTTTTGAATCGACAGACGTAGTAATTTTATTCTGTATCAACTCGATCAGATATTTCCATTCCGAATCTTTGGTATACTTATCCTAAAATGTATTATGACAAATGATTGAAATTATTTTGCATATTAGAATAAAAAGTATATTGTTATACCTTAGCATATTGCATCACAGCTTGTGGGCAATTGTCGATTAAGATAGCAGTTACTTCTTCGGTGTCTTGTATATATAAAGTCTTAAGAGATAAATTGCCATCGATATTTTGAGTTTCAAGAAATTGTTTGACTTCGTGCAAGCATTCGGTTGGTATAAGTTCGTAGGAAAGTACAGACTGTAATTTAAATAATTCCTTAGGAATGTTATTTTCAAAACTGGTAGTTCTGATATATGGCAGATCTTTAAAATCATTCGCACTCAAGATTTTTTGATAATCCTTTGCATATGGTGGCATTTTATTTAGATAACGTGGTCTGTATTTAGAGAATACGAAGTTCTCATCGACAGAGTCATTATAAATCTTATATTCATTGTTATACATTTTTGTTTGAGACAATTTACCCAAATATGATCGCACCAATAATTTGAACGCTTCGACCAAGGCAAAGTCGGAATTTATTTCCGTTTTATTCATGTTCGATGAATTTGTCATAAGCTTGCTACTAAAGTAACTGTGAAAGTATTTTTCTATAAAAATCTGCAACGTCGACGCAGCACTATGTCCATCTCTACCGACTCGCGACGGTAGGTATACCAAGAATGCCTGTATGATTTGATGCAAAGATAAAACTTTATCTTCTTCTATTATATATATAAGTACATCTGCAAATGCCATAGTCTTACGATGCAACAATAGCCCTGCAAAATCTGAGAACGTAGGGATCATTGTACTTTTCTTCTTTGTCGTCGTCATTTCGAATAACAGATCCCAATGATAAGAAATTGTTTTGTTAATGCTTTGCGTAGAAACTGGTTCCAGTGCTTCCTCCGCTTGATCTTGCTTTTCGTTTTGCACGTATAAAAGTGCCAAAGCGAGTTGAATCTGATCGTCCGCTTCATAGGACAGTAAAAGATTTATTAATTTTTCAGTCGTGTATTCCCGTAGCACGGAGCTACCAAAAATTAATTGCAATAAATCTTTCTTCTTCAATTTGCTAATAATTTCAATGATGTTATATCCTTGAAACAGAGCATCGGCATCGGTGCCGCTTCTCATTAATAACAGAATATCCGTTAAAAACGTTATAAGTCCAGGTGCATTGTGAGTAGATTTTCTAGATAATACTTCCGAAGGTTTCAGCCCTGACATTTTGTAATAAGGTATGCAGAGATCCCAATCCAATTCGTTTTCCGATCGTATGTAGTAATCTCCCAACAAAGCGCACGATTGATTATAAAGATTTTTTAATCTAAGCCAATTTTTATGTATCGTTTCGTCGGTATCGTTGTTGTCTGGATAATAATAAGCGGTATCCTTTGCCAAACGTATCAAAGCATGAGCTTCCCCCAATAAATGTCTGTACGTACTTGGACTCGATGACTTATGATTTTTTGCTGCATTTAAAATATCGTAATAGACATTTTCAAGCTTGGGTAAATTCAAGGAATACATGGTCCAAGAACTGTCGGCTTTAGCTAAAAGAACTATGTAACTTTTGGTGTGCAGTAGCTTTTGTATTCCTAAAAACGGCCTTAGACCTATCAAACATACAGGCTCTGAAATACTAGGAGATATAATTTTAAACTCATTTATGTCGTTCGATGTTCTTGCCACGTGGTGAGATAAACGCAATGTGTACGATTCCAAGCCAGCTTCCGTTAATGCATGAAGAACCGTGTGTTCCAGTGCTACGTGATTAACAGGCGCGGTAAACGGATAAGTCGTTAAGCAAGTCGAATCTAAAGGATCGGAATCCAACGCGGAGAAGTGATAAAAGTATCCTTCCTGCATTGTACATACGAAGCAACTTACTCCGTGCAAATATTTATATTTGTCTGATCTCAGTATCGACTTTTTAATGTAAAAATTATTACACATCTTTCTCATGTACAATGGTTTCAAGACCAAACATTTAAAGAATTCTGAATTTCTGTCCCCCATGGTATTATTGTTCGGAATAGATATTTTAAGACACAATAAATTCTTTACGATATAATTCTCGGACCATCCTAAATCGGGAGAGTTCGTCTTGATCACGATCTTCATATCTGGTGCGTTTAAAGTGAAAGGACTCAAGGTATGTCCAGGGCTAACTCTTTCCAAACTTATAGATGGTAAATTTATCGTCAACGGTTGCGAATTGATATCGATGACTTCTTCGGTAATCAGCCTCTGTAATTCCTCTTTCTCGTTATGTATTAAATGATCCCAATCGATAAATCCTGTATTCTTTCCTAATTTTGTTTCGTTTATTCTTGAAACAGTATGTTTTCTTTGTTTCAATTTCGTAGTAATCGTGGGAGGATCGATAGCTTCCAACGCAGGATAATAAAGATATTGATTGTTAGGCTTATGTTGAAAGTTTATTCCTTGAGAAGCTAGATTTTGAACTATGAGGTTATTACTGTTTTCTATAAGGGAGGAGTCAGTCGATATTGAAGTCTTGTCGATCGACGACGAGTTAGTAGATGTTAGAGAGCCTAACTGATCAATATCTTCGTACATTGAATTTGTTAGTCGAAAAACACATAGATGAGAGCTATCCATGACGGATATAAAGTCTTCTATAATCTCCATGTGTGTTGGAGAGAACGTAAAGCCTAAAGACCAAGGTCTTGCCTCAAAATCTATAAATTTCAACTTCGATAATTGTTGCGTTTCTATTTTAAACTCGTGAAGAATAGCGGTATTTCCCGAAGCTACCAGTAAATTACCAGTACTTTGGCAACATGCTATTAACGATGGTTGTACGCTCAACGGCAATTCTATCATTTCTAAGCTGTTCAGGGGTCGATTTAAACTCGGCGTTACGCGACCTGCAATCCTAGCACGCATCGGTTGACTTTGATCTTTAACAATTGCCCAATTTACGTAGATTCTGACGAAATTACTGGTCGTTCTACTTCCGTGATTATTGCTGGCATCCTTGGAATATTTTGATTCTATCGTTACAACATAATCTCCTTTGTTACAGTGCACCATTTGATTAATCATATCGACGGTTGGAAAGACCGTATGCAATTTAATATCAGACGGCATTAGCTCCCACACTTCTACGCAGTGCGTTGCGAGCGCTAAAAGTAACATTTCTTGCCCAGAAGTATTTGCGATGCATGTTGCGGTCGGTTCCTCGATTTGAGTCACATTTTGCCCCAAAAAATTGTGGACTGTTATTACGCGTACCATATTTGCTATGCTATAAGGAAACCTTTTTGGGCATACTTATAATATGCAAACAAATTATGGAATCTGCAATTCAAAAAGATATGTAGTTAAAGCAACGAATATTTCTTCTTCGTAAAGATTTCTTATAAAGAGTCTAACATATAAGAGTTCGCGTAATAATTTCATCATTGAAATTTTATTCGAGAAACAAATTGTATTCTGTGTTTTGAAAGTGATTAATAAAGCTTGCGAAGTAGGATCGATGAAAAAAATATTAATTTTAGAGCAACGGTAATGTATTGTAAGTTATTGTATGGGTTTATTCGACGAATCTAATAATATAAAAATACCTGCATATCGATGCAAGTATCGATCTTCGCTGAAATTTGATTTAATTTAGATAATAACACATATTCTTGTAATTTCAATCACATATTTTACGTGTTAAGTTTTTATCATAAACTATTATGCAAAATTATTGATGTTTTATTTTATTTATTTAGGGGATAAAGATATACAAACTTTATTAATGCTTTAGTTAAGTTTTTATTTTAGATCTTTCCGGGGAAGATGAATTATTTTATAATATTGGATGGACTATGCTACACACAACGGAGGATAATTTTACAAATATATTTATTTATAAATAAATATTATTATATTACAATAAATGCAATATTTGCATGCAGACGATGCATAAAAATCGAGACAATTAAATAACAAACAATATAACGTAATAGAATTGTACAATGAAATAATCATGCATTCACATCAAGCTATACAATACAAGTATAACATTAATTAATTGAATGATTCGCATTTGACACGAACAATTTCGATCAAATTAAACAAAAATAATAATTTTATCAAATTCAACAGTAGAGCTAATTTACCTTATTGTAAATAATCCAACGAATCACTTACACTATGTATATGTATATATATATCACACTACGGGCGCGCGCACACACACATATACACAAACGTTAGTATATATGTTAATATAAACCTATGTGGGTTTATTAATTATTTTGAAACGTCTCCTATGCGATGTGTCAACATAATTAATCATTGTACAATACAATATATCGAGTGAGAGGAACAATTTATATATTCCAATTTGTTAAAATAATAAAATTTAACGTGCATCGTGCGCGACTGATCAAGGTTCGAAAACTTGTATTCGACTGTCTTATACTGTCACTTTAGTGTTGCGCTTTTTAACTAGAAGATAATGGCGGGCTGTTCAATTTAGAACTGGATCCGAATAATACGAAATACGCGACGAAAGTAATTAATGTTCCAGATGATACTTAAGTTTCGGAGGCATAACGAATCTAAAATATAAGAACAGAGTAATGATTTAAAAAAAAGACACACGCAAAGATTTTCATTCGACATAGTCGCACAAATTTCGTAAAATTAAATCATAAAATAATTGTAAGAAAAATTTATCGAACATATTTAGATTTTAAATTTACTTACGAAACTAAGTTTGTAAAATTTGTTTACGTATTTACCGGGTAATACCACGAATAATGCGGAATTTAAAAATTTTTAAATTCAAAAATTTTAAATATCAAATGTTCATCGAACATCGGACTACACGCTTCAAAACTTGCACTAAGAATAAAAAGTCGATACAGGCGGTTTACCCCCTCTCCCTTAGATTTTTAATTCGTACGATTGAAAAAAGCCTTTTATGGAACGATTCGATTTTGTTAATATATATACTTACATTTTTCATGATACAGGAATACTACAGCCATCTAGTGGTAATAATTGAACATCGAGTACAGTTTCGTCGCGCTAATTTAACGATAGTCTAATCGAAGAAAAACCGACCAACATCTGCGAGGAGTTTTTCCAAATGTGAAAATCACGATCTCTTAACATCAAGTACACATTTTTTCTCGTTTATACGTGCATTGATAGGACAAGACAAGAGCGATGTATTATATTTTGTGTCTTGAGTTTCAACCGTCTCCGGTACATACGCACAACTCAACAAAATTATGTAGAAGAAAAAGAAAAACTACCGAGCGAGCGTCGAGCTCTCTCTCTGCTCAACATGATTTTATTTCGAGACGCACTCGTCTTTCTACCGCGCGTTTTTACGACGTACGAGATCGGAGAGTAAGAGACGTTTATTTCGATCTATTTTAAGACTTATTCTACGAGATTCATTTTAACGACGATACTCGTTCTTCCAATAAATTCCCAGTGTTTCGATTTTATTGATCTTTCACAAGTTCGCGTATGTACGTTGGAATTATCGTGTACGGTAGAGTACGGTGCTCGTTGGTAAGACTCATTCGACACAGGCAGGCGTATCGCGTTCTAGTTACCCATTGAAACGACACGCACGCCGTTCTTCTCTTCTGGGACGTACTACCGTCGAGTGTCAGTTATTCTGTACTTTCTCTCTTCAATTTGACCGATTGGAGTCCGAAGTGAAAGAGAGACGGAAAAAGAACAGGCAAGTTTGTCGAAAAACTGGGGGGAAATGAAATGTCGAGTCGACGATATAAACGTTATTCGGTTTTAATACGATTTTAAACAAGGGCGAGAACGGGTGTCGTTTAACGTTTTTTTATGCAATATGTATTTTACGACGAATACAGAAAAAGTGGTTAACGAAGTATCAAATTGACGATATACGATCGAGTCTCTTACTCGTGCTAAAAATTTGTGTACAATTTTTATTTTATCGATCGTTATGGCGGAAAAAGGACGACAACGGGTATCGTTTACAGTTTTTCATGTAACATCCACTTTACGACGGATACAGAAATTATATATATATATATATATAATACAATAACACGCTTATTTCAATCGCATGAGCTAAAAGTCGGACGGGAAGGGGATAAACCATCTGATCGACTTGCTAAAAAAAAATAGATAGTAAATTTACTTTATTCTTCTTCCTAGTGCAACTTTTGAGAAATGTGCTATTATGGGAAATAATTATGAAATGCATCATTATAAAATTATATCAATATTATTGTTGAGATGATCTAATATTTATTCAACGATTTCTTATAATATTTTAAAGTTCTCCGCGTTACTTTCTCTTTCTATTCATCTTCATTGGACACGCATTGGTCCCAGGTTAGGTCCTCTCACATACATACATACACGTGCAATGCCTTGCTTTGGTTCTTCACTCGACCATCCGTTCCTCCATTCATTCGTTTGTTTGTCCGTTCGTTCTTTCCTCACCTTCGCCCTTGATTCAGTACTGAAAACTAGTCTTTGCATCACTGCATCTTCTTAATTGTATATTAACGTTCTTTTTCTGCATTCTCCACTTTATGTTCCCTCTACCGAAGTTAGCTATGAAAAAAGCGAATTTCTAACGGAATTTTCAGAAACTTACTCGACGTCTTCGATATCAAATATTTCTAATAAGAAAATATCTCAATGAATCGTGGTTCAAAAGCGGAGACGAAATGTCGAAATAATCGATATACGTAAGAAAGAGATAAAGAATGAATTGTTCTTCAATTTTAGTCATATATACATATCATATATATATACATACGTCACGTGTCCATAAAATGACGGAAGTATATATCCCTCGGACACGAAAGGTAGAAGAAAATGTCACAAGTTAGTATTTTAAAGTGGTGGTAAAATGTTTAATAAACCACGTATACGTGCGTGTATGTAAAGACATTACTTACATTTTCGACTCTAATAACAATATAATATTGCAGAGAAGTCTCGAGTATAGAGAAAAACATTTGAAAAAAGGTTTCTCATAAATCATCAATCGATAAATATCAAAGCTATAGCGATATCTTGATATTTGTCTTTTCGTGAATAGTACAAATTATCGTATCACGTAACTATATCCATACATTATTAATTTCCTCTTTCGAGTTAATCCTTTTGGTCCTTTCAGATTCTTTAAAATTTTGATTTCTAGGAACGAAAAAAAAGACTATTATTTTGTTTATTATCGTTATCGATATCATTTTTCGTTGTCGTTGTCATAAATATCGGTTCTAGAATTATTAATATTAATTAATTGCTTAACTTACATATGTTTTATTTTTTACATTGCGAAATATCTCCGAAAATATATCTACACCATATAATATCGATGTATAGCAGATGTTAGAAAGTTTATTTTTATTATTATCCGAATCAATTTAATCCAGTTGGAATATGATCCCAATCGATTGTTACGTATATTGTATTTGAAAGTTCGTTGATTTTTCTTATATACCTTATTTCTTCTTTTGCTTCTCAACTTTACATGCAATATATAAACTGCATAGGCATGCTGCATTTTAAAGATTTTCGAAAACAGTATATTATTATGATTATTATAATATATCATTAAAAATTGTTAT
>JAITYT010000093.1:1208795-1222845 GCA_025433975.1 Liostenogaster flavolineata | reverse complement strand
CGGATGGAGCAAGGTCTGGGGAGTACGGAGGATGAGGTAGAACGTCCCAATCAAACTGTAATAATTTTTACCTTATGGCCAACGTACAACTTTCAACGCACGACAACGACTTACAACCAATCGCGCAACTTACACCAACGGTGCAAATCTCGCCTGCGGTGTACTTTTTAATAGCAATGAAGCACAACGTGCCGCGAATGCTCCTTTTGGCTCTCCATATCGAACGGTGCAGAGAAAATTTTAAGAGACTTTCTTACCAACGAAACGTACTTCGAAAGAGCTCTGGGACGACTGAATTCGATGCCATAAACGGCTAGTATATATGCACCAACCTAATAGTAAACAATTTTGAGAACTCTTATAAAAACTTGTCTCGTTACATTTGTTTTCGTTATAAGGAAACACTTTCGTAAACAAAAAATGACATCTATTAACCGAACTTCAACCATCAATGTTACTACTTCGAAATGACGTACGAAATATTTATTCTTCCTAATAAAATAAATAGTTATAGATACTTAAACGAAAACTGCGTTTTCACTGCGTAGAAGCAGTCGACTCGATCGCATATCCAACGAGACAAATCGTCCTTCTGGAATCTTTTCCACGTGACGATATATCCTCGTCTGCCACTGAAAGAGTTAACCTAATTTCTTAAAGTTCGTTCGATGTTACACCTTCTCGTTTCTAGGTCGTTCCTTTGTTCAGTCACGTTAAGTATTGCCACGTAAGAAGTGACGATTGTCCGTTAAGGATTAATATTATGACATTACGATGCATGGCGATGAATGCATCGTCCGGAATAATTACGACGAGTTCTGACATCACCGAATGCCACTTAGAATTCGTGGTTTGCAGGCTAGCACGCTTGTCCTTAAGAGCCGACGCGAACGTTCGACCTCTTTTCTTCGATAAAACTAAAACGGGGGACAAGAAACGCCTCTTAATATCGATATTAATCCAAAAGAAGGAAGAGGTTCAAGAGATACGGCGAGTTTTTAAAAGAAAGAAAGCAGAAAGGGAAGAGAGACGCGCGATGACGTCGAACAAAGGCGTAGGGGCTTGCCGAGCATTCAAATCTGCAGAAAAAATGCACACGTGCACGTACTCGCGTCTCGTCACGACAATTTCTAAAAGATGATGGTAACTTAGCAGCTTCTTTTTTCTCATTGATAAATTCCTCTATCGTTTTAGTACCCATTCCATGGCAATCTTTTTACCGATTTTTTACTTTGTACTGGTTCTCTTTGCTATCGAGATCGTACTAAGTTCGATACCATGCTAATACCGATTACTACAAATTCAAAATCTTGTCGAAACGATCAGCCTTTTTACTCACTCGACATATGCGCATTTTGACCGTACTTTTGTTAGGTCGTGCGATGTAAACGTCGAATTTTTCGAAGACTCGTTCAAATTTTCGAACTCCATTGTACAAAAATTTGCAAAAATATCTGCGAAAGAGATAACGGTGACTTAGGAGTACTGTTGGAACTGTAAAGAGGTTCGACACAAATTAAAACTTTCAAACATCGGCTAATAAATTCCCGGTCTAAAAATAAAGTCTGCACGCTCCTTCGATATCTTTGGAGTGTCAGCTATCTCTTGCATCTTCGCTTTACGATTTGCCAAAATAATTTTGTGAACTTTTTTGATGTTTTCTGGCGTAACCACCTCTTTTGGGCGACCAGAGCAGGCCGCATCATCGGTGTTCGTACGACCACGTTTAAATTCAGCAAACCATTCGATAATGGTCGATTTTCCTGGTGCAGAGTCCGGATAACACTTATCGAACCAAGCTTGTTTGCAAGCGAGTAAAACCATTGCAACTTTTGAACCAATTTTTACAGCTATCTTTCGAAGGTTAGTACTTTCTAAAAAATATTAGTTTTGTATTTATGGCACCATCTGTCTGTCAGATCGGAAACTTATCGGTCGATGTGTTATTAGAAATCCAACCATTTTGACAATCGATTCGCGAATGATGAGAAATTTGACGTTTAATATTGTACGATCTATATATATACATATATACGTAGGAACCGTGGTTTACCGAGGGGTATTAATTAAACACTTTTGTAATAAGGAAATGACTGTATTTCATCCGACCCGATTCGTTACGCTCTTACCCCCATTCCAACTCTAATTCTAACTCCAACTCTACAATAATCCGAAATCTGGCTCTTACTCTTCTTTCAACTCTAACTTAAAATCTGCTCCTCGCTTTTGGCTGGAAAACTTGTAAAAATAACTTTAGGAGTTTCGAGTCCTCTTGTCTCGGTAACGTGACGGTAATCTCCGAAAGTTGAATTTGATTAAAAAAGCGTGTCGTTTTTATTTATTTCTACCAACTTTATACGTATCGTTTCTCATAAATCGATCGACCTTCATTCCGTGCCAAAAAAAAGAACTTCTACAGCCAGTCGAGCACGAGTCGGTCGAGCGTAAAATTCCAACTCAGTTTTAACACGAATTGTTACTCGACTCTTTCACCATCGAGACCCTTTGCAATCTACTTTTATTAATGGATATAACGGAGCGAATAGAATGTACCGTAATATTTCTGCACGCGATAAATCGAACGAACGAACGCTGAAATAGCGGGAGAAACGATGAAACCTTGAGAAAATATTTAGGAAGAAGATTTGAAAAACTTTCGAATCTATATTCTTTTACCAATAGAAAAAGCAACATCCTGATTTAACCACGATTACGCAAGCGCTTTATTCGTACAACGGCGTGGACAAACCTACAGGCAAAGGACAGCAAACCGAATGAAGCTACTTTTTGCAATTCTGTCACAATTATAGAATGCGTTCACTTAAAATCCACTTTAAAATCCGAATTTGCCTATTTTTAAACGAAAAATTAGTATTTATTGGTATTACGTGGGTACTAGCGCGAAATGGAAAAAAAAGTGATGTCATACCTTGGCAGACTGGAGTGCCAATAAATGGAATATATGGAGACAATGAAGTATTCGATAATCGCACGACCGAGCATCGAAGGATTGGGTCTTCCGGAAAGCCCTGTCTGATTCCGAATTAAAGAAATTTATACATTTTCGATACATCGATTAATATTTCCTGGACAATGCGTCAGGCTGAGTTATAAATAACTTCCGTTTTTTTCATCGGACATTTATTTACTATCTACCTGCAGCGAAAGTGATTTACGACTCGACGTAATAATTTCCCTCTTTTTGAATTAATAAAAAGACCGATAAATTTTCGATACATTAATCGATATTTATCGGACGATATAATTATCATTATCCGATCACCTCTTCGCGTATACATCGAGGACGTACGCAATGGTCGAAAGTCAACGTTGAAATTCGAGATAACATCGTTTAACGTAACTTTCCAATAGACCTAATGTACAACACTTGGCATCGCGACAGTTTAAAAGCCACTTTCCATGAAACGTATTCGAAACGTATTCGTATTCGAAGGAGGAATCCAGAGTCCAGAGCGATACCTTAGAAACAGGGACAATGGTGCTTACCTGTCGAGAGGTACGCCTTACCGTTGGGTCAGAGAGATAAGCTCAGTGCGCCATTACGGAATCTTACTAGAGTCGGTTTTGGGACACGAAATCCAGCTCCTTGCTAAATGACAAATCGTTGATGTTTCGTGGATTATCACCGTGTAAATGTCTTCCGCGTAAGCAATCGACATGGCCGATGAACTCGTACGTGCGTTCGACTCTGGAGAATCTCAAAGATCGAGCTAGCGTCTTAGAGTGTTACGAATAACGATAGCATCGTTCCACTCCGAACCGTCTCATCCGTAATGGTTAATAAAAAAATACCATAAGAAAAAGGAGTGATCAGCCTCGATAGTGAGCTAGGGGATTCGGAATCAGGGACTCGAGAAATCGCGATCGTACAGTGGCCCGAGTCGATCGGCTGCTGGATATCGTTGTTGTCCTTTTCCTTCAAGTCATCGTAAGGAATCAAAGGAGAAATGAATGAAACGAAGAAAGTTGGAAGGTTATTCGATTCAATTAAATTTTTATTACTACATTCGATCAACGGAAACACGTAACGATCGTACACTTTTTGATATAGCATTCGATGCCGCTGTAACACCACGGTAAAAGGTTGTTCTTCTTCTTGCGCTGTATCAATCGCTTCGGTGTTCCCAATATTTAAAAAGTTCCCAACTAAGTGGGCTTTGATATAAACATTGCACCTGCCGTATACTTATTCGTAAAATTTATTAATCGACAATGCGGTTTGCTCCACGTCATCAACGTTACCACGATGTTACCGAGAATTAGGATTTTCTTTCTGTCGTCTCTTCTTTACTCTTTTCTTCTTCCGTCCTTCCAGCTAGTCGTGACGATCCAGCTCGCCCCGCAAGACCGCGACGGAAACGCCATGTCGTAAAAATGTCATCCGTTTGCATTACCGTCGACGACTAACCTATCCGTAAGGTAAGAACAGATCCTACTAATAATCGCACCATTTGGCGCGCTCTCCTTAGACGACTACCATCGCTCTACCATCCCTCGCGAGCGCGCTCGGGGTTACATCGTGATAAATCGATTATAATATTACGCTAGACGATCGTTAAATTGCACTAATACATTGCACACGTTCTCCGACTTTCTTTGGCATCTCTACGAAGTACATGGTTCGCTAAGTTCTAAGAAACTGAAAATTAAAGGGAAGAGAGAAAGACGCGAGGTCACCAACGGAGCTCCTTCTTCGTAGAAGTTTCCGTTCGTTCCTTCGCGCCCTATCTCCCCCGTACCCCCTAAATATACATTTACGTATCATACGTAGGCGCGTGCGCGCCTACGTACAACATCTATTTATCTCTACGTAGTCTGTTCTTGGCAGGCATTGTACGCGTCCGCGCGTATCGTCGCTATCGAATACACGACTTAACCTCTACATTGGTAGGTGAATCGATTTATCGTGTCGAATCGTAAGTGCACGGATGATAATAGATGCGTATTACACGTATTACAAAACATACACAGGCATATAGTTTGTTACAACGTTATTATCGCTTTACGAAGAGGACGTTTGCTTTTAACGACGAGTTAGACGCTTCATTTTTCAATCTTTTGACAAACTCGCAAGGATCGATGGTCGAAAGCATCGCTCGTCGAGGCCAAGACGAAGCTCCAGTACATCGACGAAAAACGTCGTGCTTTCGTGGAAGATGTCGGCAACGGGATTATCGCTGACACACGGCGAGACCAGTGGCGCAATCGGGAAGATGGATGAGAGGGCTGGATTACCGCCGGCCCTCCTTCGGCGCACATTTCCAACGAATCGCGCGCCAATATCGTAAAAATCGAACTAATTATAAATATTATTAGGAACTGCGATATAAAATATAAACCGTTCGTTTACGTTTACTTTGATATGTAGAAAGACGTACGTAAGAACTATTTACTAGAACAGAACTAACGCTAGACTCCGTATAAAACTGTTGGCTGCGCCACTGAACTGGACCCATCGTCTCCAAGGATGCAAAATATCGCTGCTCCTGCTGCAAGCTTCGATTATACCTCAGGCCGTACAACGTTTAAGAACATGCAACGATATAAATGTAGTTTTCGTCCTTTCGGCGCTACAAGGAGATACATTCGCTATTGGCTTTGATTAGACTTTATCGTAGTTATCCACGGCTTCGACCGTCGATCGTTCCAAGTGCCGGAGTAAGACCCCAGATCGAGAGCATGCCCAGATTTAACAAGACCGTGAGAATTACGTCCGTGAATCCAGGAAACTAACGTTCTTAGCCCGTCTCTGCTGTGGCTGAGAATGACGAGAGGATAGATCGAAGGAAGTTTTTTCGTTGGTTCGATGAGACGCGGAGTCGCTCGCTTTCGCCTACGGCCGAACCAACACGTTTCCGGACACGCCAATGGCACGACTCCCCAAGAAGACGAAGCGTCACGCGCGCGCCGGATCGATTTCGAACACCGCGATCTCTTTGGAAAGGAGACGTTTAGGGTAGCTGTTGCACAACGCCGTTGAAGTAATTCGCCCTCTGATTCCTGTACTGAGAGGCGACCACTGCCTGAGGATTGGGTATGTGCCTGACCCCGAGATTCGGCTTGATCTTCATTCCAAAGCCGGAGATCCTCTGATGCGGCTGCGGTATCCGCAGTGCGACCTTGCCAGCCGCTACATTGCCCGAGCCGAGGACCAAAGGGTCGACCAGGGATTTATCGTTGATGCAGCCGCTCAGTAGGGACACCGCCGCGTCCGACAGGGTCCTCAGGTTCGAATCTTGACCGCGTCGTTGCTGTTCCAGTTCCTTGGATTTGCGGAGGAAACTCCCCACAGCGACCGGGGGTCTTTGTGGTCTCGACAATGGTAAGGTGGGCAGAACGGAGCCGGACGAGGCGATGGAAGAAGACGAGGTGGATGACGAGGAGGAGGAGGAGGAGGAGGAGGAGGAGGAGGAGGAGGAAGAGGTGGACATGACGGAGGAGGAAGACGAAGAGGAGGAACCGATGGAAGATGGAGAAGACAAGATGGAAGAGGAAGACACGGAGAAGTTACGCGGGGTAGAAGGCGTGCCGGATAGGTCGAGGACGTTGTCGTTCGTAGCGGAAGCCGAGTTGCAAACACCGCCGCTGCTAAGATCCAATGGTTTTTCGTACTTGGGATTGCCGTTATTGGCGTTCGAGTTGGACGACGCGAATCCCATGGAGGGCTTTGCCGTGCGAAGTGGCGCTAACGGCGGGGGACCTTTCTTCTTCGGACTCGCGTTCGCGACGACTTGCGTCGTTTGCCCGGAAGAGGTCTCCTCCTTGGTCTTCGACATGATGCACTTCAACGTGTCGCGCATCTGCTTCTCAGCCAGCAAACTTCTAACTCGATTAGCCTTGCTCTCTCGTAGCTGCTTCTCCAGCTTCTCGCGATCCAAATTGTCCGTTTTCTCGGCGTAACCACCTTGACCACGTTGCTTAGCCTTATCGCGTAGGGATTCGTTCGCCTCGTTGACGGCCACCAAACCTAATCGACGAAGTATCTCCTCGTCCTTCTTCGGTCGATCCTCCGTAACGACGTTCTCCCGAACGGGAGACTTCGTCTTTGGCTCTGCGCTCTTCGTCTCGGACTTCGCAGCGGCCGAAGACGCCTTCGACGTCGCCACGGAAGAGGAGCGATCGACTTCCAAGGAGGACGACGACGACGACTCTTCGTTCGTCGGAGAGGTTATGTTCTGCGCGATTCTGACTACCTCGTCCGGAATGGAATCGATGATGTCCTCTATCGTCTCCTCGGGTTCCGCGTTGCGCTCCTTGCCGTGATGAATGATGATGTCCTCTCGAATCGTAGGAATGGCTCGTTGCTGGCCAAGTCCACCGACTTTGATCTTCTCCCGCCTAACCGCCCGCATCTGTAGGAGCTTCTCTTTGGTCTGGCCAGCCGAGGCGCCGGAAGTGATCCTAGGCGGGCATGGCGTCAGCCTGACCTTCAGCTTCAGCAGATCCTCCCGCGGCGTGGTGGTGATCTCCGCGATCACGCGCTTGTTCCGTCGTTTCCTACGCTTGCGATGCTCCAGCCGCGTCAACTCCTTCGTTCTCGTGCTCTCGGCAGCGTGATGACTCGTCTGAACAGTCCCGACCGGGTCCGGTGCTCGCATCACCGGCGTAACCTCGCAGCGTGGCTTCTTCGCCTTCGTCTCCTTTTCGCGATCGATAGGAGGGTTAGCACCGTCCAGGGTGCGCGGAGGCTCCATCGTCGCGTTGCCCGATGTTCGCCTTGCCTCTGCTTCCCCCTCTTGCACGGACGCTGGACTCGGCGGTGGCGTCGGCGGTCTCTGGATATTCTCCATGGTGGGACCGTCCTTCCCAGGGGCATCCTCGTTGTAATTGGAAGGCTTCGCGGCTGCCGAGCTCTCGTCCTTTCGTAGAACTCGGTAGAACAATTTCATAGGTGCTTCCTGTAACGTAAAATTCTTCCTGCGTACTCGAAGGCCATTTCTTTTCCCTCGCCATCTTTACAACTATCCATACGATGCCCTTTCTTTTTCTAATCGATGTCCTCCATCGTTCTCTTCCTTCCGCTTCGTTTCTCTTTTTATGCGCGCGTGGATCCCCGAAAGACTCGAAGAAGAACGGGACGATCGATCGATCTCGTTGCGTTAAACGCGTTCCTCCGCGAGGAGACCTACCCTCGTATTACCCCGTCCAAGGACGATCGATAACGCATCGTCGTTCGAACCAACACGGATATCAACCTCCTCTCTCTCCGAATTCACAGGAGGAGACCATTGGAACGTTCGCGCGAGTTCCACCGATGAGTCATTACGCGATGATATTCTCATCCGGTGTTAGGCCCAGGTCGAAGATCTGGTTACGATGACGCGATCCATACATGCAATACGAAGTAACGTCGGCCGAGAAAAATAGTAAATAAGCAACGCGAGTTTTTATCCATGGGGAATAAAACAACGACGACGAAGAAACGTAAACATCGTGGCAAGGACTTTAACCGTAGATTTTTTTGAAGCGAAGCATCTTCGCGAGGAACGATGTCGCGTTTGGATCACGCTACGTTATTCGAACTAATTTAAAAACCGCAGTTGTTAGGTCGAGACAATTTTCCGATAGTAGAACGAGTGCTGAAAATTATTCCTAAACCTAAGCTAAGTTTGATTCGTTCGTCGTGTAACTTTGAGATCGAAGTTCGTCCGTCGTGCGCGATTCGATCTAGATTTCGACCTACAGTAGAACATAGCAATCTAATGCTAATAGCGACGATATACGACGCGTCTTTGGATAAAATCTAGCTTCTTCCAAAGAGTATTACCGAACGTTACTAAACGTTATCAGTTTCGTATTCTCTGGAAGAGATCGGATAACGAATCAAGCCGCTCGGCCGGTAACATGAACGATCGACGACTCGGCAACGGTCTGGACGGCAATCCGATCCGCGTCCTCGTTCCGAAGGACAAAAAGGAAGAGCTCGTTACATCGCTTTTATATCGACGATAATACTTGAAATTAAACATTAATTTATCGGTAAAAGGATCCTATTGTTTTTGAACACACGCACCCACGAGTTACGTTCGACGACCGATCTACTCACTGCTCCACCACCACCCACGTCCAAGCGATCCACACCGCTGTACGAGCGGCGAGCGAATTCGATATCGTAGATAGCGTTTCGTTGGAAAATCGCGGAGCAGCCACGAACGCGAAAGAACGAAAGGACAAACTCGCCATTCGCAACTCACTCTCTTCCAGCCAAAGATGCAGGCGAGGTCCAGGAGAGTCCAGGAAAGGTCCAGAATTTGCATTTCCCTCCTCGTGGTTGTGGGATTGTCCCGGTTCTCCCGGCACATCATCTCTATTTTGCTAACGACGTTGACGCCCGTGTTAGCCTCCTCCCAGCCTCTCTTCAGCATCAGCAAGCGAACAAGATGGCGCACGGTCACCGCCGCGGGACACTTTAGGTACCTAGTGGCGCAAACACCAGCATCGTCCTCGTCATCGTCACCCTTGTCCTCTTCGACTCCCGGGTCCTGTTCGTGGTCTACCACCTCGAGGCCCTTGGTCCGATCGTCGTTGCTCGAAGATTCCTTGCTTCCGATGGCTTCGTTGACGTTGTCGTCGATGTCCTCTCCTTTGGCCACCTGGTCGTCGGTCTTCTCGGCCACGTCGTGTCTCAACTCGCGCAGACTCAAACTCACCAGATCGTCGAGCGTGAGTTCGAGGGCACCGACCGACGCCGCCAGTGGCGGACACTGTGGGTTCACCAGGCGGAAGTGACGTCTGCGCTCCAGTTCCGAACGAAAGAGACCCGGCACCACGAGGTACACCAGCCTCTGGAGCTTCGGGTCGGGCAAGAGCGGCGGCGACGCCGCCACGTTGCACACGGGACAGGCGCGCGCACCGCTGCTTAGTCGCCTCACGATGCAGCCTCTGCAAACTGAACCGCGACGTCGCTTTTATCGGGGTTTCGTCTCTCGCTTCCCGGCTTTTCACGGGGGGGATAAAGCAAAGAGAGAAAGGCCCGTGGTTTTTCGATAAAAATCGATGCTGCAGCCAATAATCACAGGTTTTAAGGTGTTTTTAACAACAAAAAACCGGTGTTTTGTGTTTTACGTGCTTTCCACGAGACACACGAAAATATCGTTTGGCTGTATCTTCTCGCAGGACGGGTATGAATTCTTAGCGTCAATATCTATAAGAAAACACCTTTAAAACGAAGAAATTCCACACATCGATTCTTACAGATTTTCTCTATAGAGAGGAACGTAATGGAGGTCCGTTTTTTCGTGCTTTTTCGATAAAAATCGATACAGCAGCGTACGATTAGAGGTTTTAAGGTTGTTCGAACCAAAAAACTGTTATATACGCGTTTTACACGCTTTTCGCGAAATGCAAGAAAATACTTTTTGGCTGTATCTATGTATGAGATACATAGCTGTGGCTATGTATAAGAGAACACTTTCAAGACGAAGAGAGAGGACCGAAGCGGGATCAATGGAAGAAGTTCGTTTTCTTTGTTTTCACCGACGCGAAAGATGAAATTAATGTTACTAAATATTGAAACGGAATCGATTGGAGCCGGCAGAGAAATTATTCACGCGTTGTGTACTAAATCGCGAGTCAACGGACGATGGAAATGGAACAGTCATTTTGTCGTTACCGTTGCGGCGGCAGGAAGAAGTTTTTCCATTTTTACGCATATCTTTCCCTAACGCGCTTTGAAGTTTGGAAATAGGTAATACCGTGCGAAGCGCAGGCGCGCATCAACCGTTTTAGTGCCACGCAGCGCGATCGCGCTGTTCGCGTACGTCTATTCCGTCACGATCGTCGATTCGCAATGTATTTCGTCGCAATTTTTCTTTCAAACGATCGTAAACCACTCGCACAATTAACTGTCTTTCTTTAACCGTTTTAGCGTTACGATTAAAAAAAGAAACTAACGATCCGACACGGATTTTTAAAAACCCCTGGCCGCTAGGCCGTACTAAGTAGAATCCATACTAACAGGAATGCAGACACTCCGTGAGGGTGGTGGCATCTATAAGATAGCCCCTGCAGAGAGGACACACGATATGTTCATTCAGGTCCTTGATCAACGGCTTCTTCCTCTCTTTGGTCTCCATCTTTTCTCGCTGGGCTCTGAAACAGTCGAGTCGATCGACGATTAGAACGAGACTCGTCTCGGTCGAGAAAACACCCGTTTTACGCGAATAGAAAGGGAGGGGGGGGGAGGGGTGGAAGTAAAACGGAGAAATCGACGTAACACGATTTCTACCGACGAAAAGAAAAGAAAAGAAAAGAAACCGACCGATCCTTCCATCGACTCTTTTTTTTCTTGATCGCTACGAGCAAAGAAAATTCGACAATTTTGCCGATTTCGACGGCGGCTCTCTCGTCACTCTCGCATCGTGGAACGACTGGAAGGGAAGACTTGGATGGAACCTCGTCGACTGGTATCCTGGAACGCTTGGATGCTTCGCGAGATGAACGTACGAACGGAGGGACTCGTACGTAAAAGCGCGAAACCAGGCGGCGCCTGACCACCGGTGTTTATTACGACAGCCGTGGGACGGAACGGAACGATCTCCATGCGCATCTCGCGGAATCGTATCCAATAATATGACTACGAAAAGGAGGAAGAGGAAGAGGAAGAGGAAGAGAAGGAGGAGACGGAGGAAGAGGAGCAAGTACGGCACGGTTCTAAGAATAGATGAGATATCGCCGACGAAAATGCAGGGAAAGGGAAAAGCGTGGCGGAAGATGGATAAAACTTTAAGGTCTATCTCTTAAAGGGGATGCGCGATCTCTTTTTCTCTCCCTCTGGACACGCTGCGCGATATTTTCGATGATCGCGAACTGCGCGCGTCTCCCTCGATCCGTTACGTCGTCCGCAAGCGCGCATGCGCGTCTCGTACGTTCCTCCTATTCGCTTATTTATTCTTTCCTTAATTTATCGATTATTTCGTTAATTTATTTACCCATTTCTTCGCTTACTTACGTACTTACTCGCTTGAAAAGAGACGAAGGATCTCAGGCGATACGGAGAGACAGCGGAGGTTAAACGTGCCTTTGTATCGGCTCGACGTCCTCCCTCCCCCCCTTCTCCCCCGTGAAAAAAGGCAGCGGTGAAATGTTTAAAAATAACTTTACGACGTCCGCGGCATCGAGAGATAACGGAGACGCGCGCAGGTGGCGAAGGAACGTCGTCGATCGGCGAATTTTCAACAGTTCGAAGATCCACTTCGCAACGGCGCTTTCGAGCTGACTTCCAATCGGACGGATCCGAAGCCGATGACGACGACGACGAGGAGAAGGAGGAAGAGCTCGAAGCGATCGTTCGATTTCGTTTGGAAGATTCAAGGCGACGTTAGCGTCGACTCGCGATAGTCGTGTTAACGCGAAGTCGTGAAAGAAACAAGAGCAAGAAGTAAGGAGCAAGAGAGCTCCTTTCTTTCGAGTATCGTGCCGATTTTGAAGAATATTTTCTTTTTTTTTTGAAGATTTATTTATTTTTCTTAAGAAAAAGGTTAATTATATATAATATATATATATATATATAATTATTTATTTTATATATATTGGGTTGTCCGGAAAGCTCGTACTGATTTTCGGTTTTTTAAAAAAATTATTTATATTACATTTAATATATAATGCAAATATAATGTAAATAATAAATAAATTTAAAAAAAACGAAAAAAATCGGCACGAACTTTCCGGACGACCCAATACATACGCTCCGAGAAGATGGTCGCGATCGAATCGACCTAATGGCGCTCTCGAGGTGACTTCGGGTCGGATAGGTGCGCTCTGGTCGACGAACGATCTCGAAGCGAAGCCGACGAGGAGAATGAGAAGGAGGAACAGGAAGAAGAGTTCGAAGCGAAGTTTCGTTCGGAAGATTCGAGATAGACGACGACTAGCGGCGACTCGCGACAGCCGTGCTAACGCGGACTCGTTAACGCGTCAACGCCACGCCGTCAATTCGTACGGACTAGTTGGAAAGTTCGTTTATCGTTAGCCCGACCTTCTGGCGTGATTTAACACCTTCACAGCCAAAGTATCGAAACGTATTCCAAATCTTTCATTCGATACGTACGTCTTACGCGAGAAAATGAAAAGAAACACGTTGCCGCGAGACGAATGACGCAAATTTTTACAACACTTACGTGCCATCCGGATATGGGCGACACGGTGAGAGGAGGTGGCGATTTGGAGGGTTTTTTTTTTAACGAACGAATGGTACTCCCCTATGGACGTATATATACGCTCCGAGAAAATGGACGAAAGAGACGTTCGATTCGGACGCACGAGACTGGAAGTCACACCGTCCATCGACCTTCTTAACCGATACCAATAAATTAATCGATAAAAGAAGCATCGGAGCTCTATCGCGTCCCTAGTCAAGTTAGAAACGAAGTCGACGATCGAAAGAGCGACGCGATATCGATTAATTTCCCGCCCTTTAAAACGAACGGAGGCGTGTATATACGCTCCGAGAAAATGGACGAAATTGAAGGATCGAAGAGAAACTGGAGACGTCGCGATTCCTCTTTGTCGGAAGGTCGAAAAGAAACGTTCGCGTAACGAAGGTTGTACCGCCTATCGATATCGCAAACAATAACAAAAGCACCGCAGTCTTACCACGCCCCGAGTGAAGTTGAAAAGGAAGGAAAAGCGCGAGACGAAGTCGATCGATCGAGAGAGCGATGGTCGATGCTCCTCTGGAAGCGTCGCGACGACGCGATATCGATTAATCGCTCGCGCGTAATCGACGAGAGGGAGAGCGACCAACGAGAGAGGAAGAATCGAATCGCGGGCCGTTATCGATTCGGTCGCGAGTTCGCGACGGTGAAAGCACGCGGAAAGAATCGGCGCGAGATGCCCGTGTACCACCGCGTCGCTCCTACGTGTTTCTCTTTACTTTGCTTCGTCTCTCTCTCTCGGCTTCGTTCGGCTCGGTTCGGCTCGGTGCGTGCGCTAATGAGAACGTATTAACGACGACGACGACGACGTCGACGTCGACGACGTAACGTTGTCCGCGAGCAAAGTCGACCACCTGTGTCGAGAGAGCGACGAC
>JAITYT010000093.1:1194619-1208653 GCA_025433975.1 Liostenogaster flavolineata | reverse complement strand
GAGAGAGAGAGAGAGAGAGAGACACTTCAGTGGCGCTAAATTTTCACGCAAAGTCGGAGAAAAATTAAAAAATTCTTCGACAAAAATGTACACCACGTTGATACGTAATACACGATAAAGTACGTAGAATCGCGACATTTAACAGACGAACGAAGAATGGTACACGGAGGACGTTCGATGGCGACGAAACAGGTGGGTGGAGAGGGTGAAAGACGGAAGATAACGAGAGGGAGGGTGAACGGAAGGGGAAAGAAGAATGACGAAAAATGGAGAATAATAATAAAAAAGAAAAGATGGAGAAAGAAGCGCGTCTGGGAAAAGAGACGAGGAAATCGGTCGATCGATCGAAAACGTAGGCGCGTAAACGCGGGTCGCGGCGAACCGGCACGTTTCTCTTCGAAACTCGCCGCCACCATTTCCAACGCGGAGAGGAGTCGCGAGACGAGGAGCATTCGGTGCGCCACCGATTCGCTGTAATAAGTACTCACCTATGCGAATTCGCGTGCTCGCGAATGCCTCTACATCCGGCGAGCAACGACGATAATAATCGAGATCTCGAGGAGGAAGGAAGAACGAACGACACCGCGAGTGACCCGCTCTGACAACGATTACCAACGCGATAACAACGACGACGAAAATAACGACAAGACGACGAGGTTAAAAAGAAGAAACGCGTTAAAAACAAAACAACGACGACCGTGACGACGACGACGACGATCGTCTCTCGACTATCATCGTTGCTGCTCCTCTTTTGGCTACGTTAAGACCGTGTCTATATTATCAATTCTGTTACGTACCCGCGATATACTACCACTGCTACTTCCTTACCACCACCACACCATCGTCACCAACACCGCACCACTACTACTACTCTACTACTACTACTACTACTACTATTATTACTACTACTACCACCACCACTGGACTGCTACTGGCGTAGCAACGAAATCGCTACCGCGGCACGTCACCGATTCACACCACTACCAAGAAAACCAGCGCGACCAGCGTGCCGCGGGAGCGAGCTAGAAAGAGAAAGGGAGATCGAGAGCGAGCGAGAAAGAGAGAGAGAGAAAGAGAGATAGATCGAAGAAGCGTGTCGCGAAAGGGAGATGGCAACGAGGGCCCGAGAAAGAGACAGAGCGTAGGAGGAAGAGAGAAAAGGACGGTACGAGATCGTCGTCTTCGTCGCCGTTGTCACCGTCAACGTCGTTGTCGTTGTCGTCCAGGCCTAGCGGTGGAACGGAGGCCGCGGACGTGGCAACGACGGTGTGTTCTCTTGGTTGCCGTATCGGCTCTCTCGCGGTGCAGCGCGGACGAGGAGAGGTGGCAACGCCGCTACGCGTTCTCGTCGCCTTGCGACGCCCCGAGGCTCTCTCGCGCCGCCAACGATGCGCTATCCTCCTTCTCCCCCTCTCTCCGCCTCTCTCTCTCTCTCTTCCACAACACCTTCCGTCACCACACGTCGATCGTTCTCTACCGGCACACTTTTTCTTAAACGATGACGATGACGATAACGATGACGACGAAGATGACGACGATGACGTTGAATTTTCACGAATCTCTTACCGACGACGCACCGCCCTCCTACGAGGCCTCGATTTTCCCTATCGCGAGAACGACGACGACGACGCAGACGACCTCCGATGCTCGTGACATCGCACGACGTCACGCTGTTACGTCCGCCTGCCGACCGAGCGAGCTACCGGCGTCGCGGAGATATCGCGGCGCCTCGTGATCTCCGCGCGTCCTACGCGTCGACGTCATCGTCATCGTCGTCGTCGTCGTCGTCGTCGTCGTTGTCGTCGTCGCCGCGTCGTTGTCGTCGTCGTTCGTCCTGGTCCGATCGACCGGTGGGTCGAAGGGCGCGCGCGCGCGTGCTCGCGCACCTCTTCCTCCCGCCGCGCCCTCCACCGCTAAGCTCGAGACGCGAGCAGTCCCCCCACTCTTATCGACCTTCCCCCTGCGCGCCTCCCCCGCTCATTGAGCGACTAGCCACCGAGTAGCGGTACTGTTCTCTTTCTCTCTCTCTCTCTCTCTCTCTCTCTCTCCGTTTATCGTCTCTTCTATTCTGTCTCTCTTCATCCGTTGCTATCTATACGCGCTTCGCTGCGTAACTACTACCACACTGTCACCACCGGCACCGGAGGTGAAGGATGGAAGGGGCGGTGGGAGGGATGACGACTAGTAGGGGGACAGGGAGGAGGGAGTCGCCTCGACTCGATCGTACCACCCGATCGGCGCTGCCGCCGCGACCGAGTCTATGCGATGATAACCGACGTGGCGCGACGAGAGAGAGATAGCGGATGGGTAGTCGGAGGGAGATAGACGATGTTTTCTATTCTTTTCTTCTCTGCTTTTCTCCGTCTTCTCTCCGTCTTCTTCCTCGCTTTCTTCCTTCCTTCCTTCCTTTCTCTCGGTTACTCGCGACTCGCGCGTGTGTGCGTACGATATCGACGGCGACGTATCGTTACTACCGTTGCTGCTGTTGCGTTGATGCTGCCGTTACTACACCGCTATTACTACCAACACAGCCACGACGGCCTTCGATGTAAGGCTCGATTAGAACCGGCGACGGAAAAGCGAACGCACAGCACGGGCAGTCGTGGTGCGTTGGTATCGACCCCGCCTAAACCCCGCCTCGCTTCGACGGAATCGCACGAAGTCCGACGGAAACGTCCTCGCGAGTACGCGCGCGTCGTTGTACCGACCTTCGTTTTGTCTTTGTCTTTTCTACCGCGATCGCCACTTCCTTCTTCTTCTGCTTCTTCTTCCTCGTCACCATTGCCTCTCTCTGTCTGTCTCTCTCTTTCTATCTCTCGCACCGAACCGACGGCGATCGGAACGTGGGTGCGGTCCCCTGTTGCGTCTCGATCGAACGTCGATATTCGACGCGTCGCTCGGGGCTGCGTCGATGACGATCCCCGCCCTCCTTGGACCGTCGGCCGGGGGGAGAGCGGTGTCTAACCTTTACCTTGCCGTCCAAACGATCGATCGTTCGATGAGGAGCAACGATTATTGACTCACGGGGGTGCGAGGGGATTGAATCGTATCGAAAGCGCTTTGAAGTTCGTCGATGCTCAATCGCGGATGAATTCTAAGGTTATTCGAACGGCGATTCGATTTTCTTCGAATATCGGCGAACGGAGGCGTTAGTGTTTGCTAATCGGCGATCTACGATTCGATCCACGATTACGTACGAGCAAGATCGAAGGCATGTCGAGAAGTTTGCCGCGAGTCGTGATAAGAGGTGGGAAAAAGGTTCGCGAACGAGAGAAATAGTTGCGATCGATAACGACGATAATGGAAGTAAACAAATACGAAAAGCGAAGTAACGAGATCGAGCTCGAAATTCCACGATTCCAATAGTTTCCTAACTTCGATCCTCTAGGGCGGATAAATTTGTAGGTTATCCGATTGGACAGTCGATCTTGTTCGAATATCGGCTCGAGGAAGTGCCGAGTCCTTGCCAACGAGCGATCTACGATCGAACGCGTGAACTTGGATGCTCGGTGGCAGGTACATTTTGAGGTTATCCATCCGATTGAACGTTCGATCTCGTCCAAACATCGGCGTGGATCTTGCGTTACAGCGTAGAGGCGCTGGGCTCTTGCCAACGAGGGATTCACGATTGAATGCGTGAATACGTACCGGCGAGATCAGGAGGACGTTGAAAAGTTTGATGTAAAGTCGCGATAAGAGGTAAAAAGAAGGTTCGAGAACGAGGGACGTAGTTGCGATTGATAACGACGATAATGGGAATGAACGATAGTGCGAATCGTGGATGAAACGAAGTAGCGAGAACGAGCTACAAATTCCTCGGTTTCGATAGTTTCGTAACTTATTTCGATGCCCAAAAAGGCAACGAGAAAAAAATGGAAATGGCGGAACGCGGGCCTTCAGATGGCGCTGCTTGTTTCCTTCCCCCACTCTAGCATCGTCTTGGCATCTACTTTCATCGGTCTTTCTTTTATCGCAGAGATCGTGATACTGCGATAATAAGATGCCGAAGTTTCATAGGATTAATTCATTCCTTCGATCTTAGGACGTACGTATTACTAGGACGATCTTACGAACGTAGGACGACGATACTTATTTTCTGACATCCATTCGATCACGAAGCTCGCCATTTGAAATAATTCGTGTCTGTTCTATCGATTTCTATCGTTCGTAGAGACTGCGAGGAAGCGTCAGCCATTTTGCGCGTTTTCGCGCCAGGTCTAACCGTGCATAACCTTAAAAGGTGACGAGACCCGTCGACTGCCCGAAGCTTTCAACGTCTATCCGACAGCCTATCCGACCGTGACGATAAGAATACGTACCTACGTACATACGTACCAACGCGAAGAACGAAGGCTCGATGTCGAAACCGTGGAGTTTCTGGCGTCAGGCGGCTCTTACGATTGGACGACGTTCCTCTTTCCCTTCCTTCTCCCGTTTCATCCTTGGAAAATACGTTCCAGCTTTATCTTTCGAGAAATGTTTCACTTTTATCGTCTATGCTAACTTCGTTAAATTAAATACGGCTCTCGTTGAAAATTTAACATCCTCGTTTTTATCTTAATTATAAACATATTCGTATTGATTCGGTTCGACTTGAATTCGTTTGATTAATACTATGTAATTGTGGCGTGGCTCTTTGCGATGCGTGAAAAATGGGAATACGGGTCGCCTACCTTGGGATATGTAAGAAGAAATTCCTGTTTGCTAGGTACACTTGTCTCGCTACAGCTTGACGTGAACCGCCATCGTCTCGTAAAAAGACGAAGCAGACGTGACTAGTTACGATTAATGATGAATAGAAAGTGAAAAACTGTTACTGGCATGGCTCCGTGCCGAAGAGGATAATATTGCCTTCGTTGATCTTGCATTGAACAACAGCACGTTATAATCGTTAGGATGTTAACGATGATAGTCAATGATTCGACTATCTTGAGTTAATAATAATTTGTTACACGATGGAATTTAAGTCGCTCTTAGTAATTCGAGGAAAATCCAATATGTCTCGTGTACGAACGGGAAGCTAACTCCGAAAGTTTGGGGTCACGCAGTCTCTCCCCTCTCCACAAACAAACCCTAATCCAATTGGAGGCATGGGAATAAATCTTGAAGGCTTTAGGAAATTGGCAAGATAAATAGACATAGCCAGATCAACCGAGCTCGTTTATGATGAGAAGTCGATTTTGGAGAATCTGCGTTCCTCTTTTTCATAGGCATTTTCTATTCTCTCTCACTCTCTCGACGTCTTCATGGCGACGATGCGCGCGTTGTGTCAACGAACTTGCAAGTTGGCCTAGAAAGGAGTACAAAGGCATCGTAGAAATTATCAAATGTACTCGAACGAAACTTTCTTCGAATAATCATCAAAAATAATATAATTGTCAAAATCGAGCTTCGTTACATCAACTTCGAATTTATAAGTAGAGAGAGTAAACAACGCGTTCCTACCATTCGACGCCTGTTCAACAATTTAAGTCCCTTCCGCGTGGACAAATGCGCTAAAGTAATCTCGAGGTAAAATTCTATCGCGTAGATAAACACATACGCGAGAATGAGAACCATTGAATACGTGCCGTTAAATACCTAGAACAGGGTCGATCGGAACAGTACCGCCATTTAACGGTCGAGTAGTAAGCGGAAACACGTTTATCCTACGAGATTTCTGCGAAAGTAGAAGCGAGAAGATGACGTGGCTTGAGACGCTTCTCGAAGAATCGGCAAAGAAGCAACGTCGAAAGAGAAAGAGAAAGACGAAGATGAGCTACGGCGTGTTCACGCCGTCTCTTTCTCTCTCTCTCTCTCTTTCTCTGTTTTTCTCATCTACGCAGGGTATAAACGTACGTCCGTGCGCGTGCGCCCGTAGAATGAGAAAGAGAAAGACGGAGCAATAGAGGGAAAACGTCGCTCGAAAGGGCGAGGAGGAAACAAGCACTGATCGATAGCTTGCTATGGTGCGCCGTATATGTCGGAACTCTCTCCTTTCGGCATCTATCCGGGCGTTGACGACTCCGTGGTCGATCGTTTCTCGAGTGGGCGGTCGCGTGGGCACGACCGATCGGCTCAAAATGGCGGGAAACCACGTCCACCGGTGCCGCCTACCGCGCAACGCGCAGCCGCGGCCCCGCCCTTGCGAGTGCGCGCGCAGAGAGCCCGCCCATCGCCAACCCTGCGCGTCGCGCTTCCGCTGATCGCGAATCTCTGCGTAACGTCGCGAGGGGACGCCGCCGCGCGTCGCGATGACGATTGCCTCTTGTTCGCTCGCGCGCACGGTAATGGTGGCGCGAATACCGCCGTCCCAGAATTACTGGCGAGTGGAACTCGTTCCGATTGAGGAACGCGCCGCTTCATGGCGTTCGCGTCGCTCCGTTTTGCTCGTCCATTTCGTGACGCATCGATACGGGTCCCGGCGTCTTCGGACCAGTGGGGGAAAGGTTGAAACTGGTCGAGCGACCTAATGCCAAATCGTACGGTGCGTCGATCTTGCCGACTAGCTGCGAGGCTGGGATACTAATCGGTCCGAGAATGGAATTGAGTTTACTAAGATGCTACGAATTCTTTTTCTCTTCCTTCCTTCCTTCTTCAGTCTTTACGATTTCTCCAAGTATGGATATTTAATAAATTGTTTTAGAGCAACGGTAGTGGAGACAACGTTCCTCTCGTTGGGGAAACGTTAAGGGTTGCCAGTAAGCAACTGGAAGATGCTATGATTTTTGTTGGTTTTTCTTTCCCCTTCTCGAGTCTCAAGAATTTGTCCAAATGTGGTCATTTGGTGAATCGTTTGGAGGAATGTTGATTGGGACACGTAAACGTTTCTTCCGTTGGAGAAGCGTTGTTATCGGTTGCTAGTGAGTGCTCGAGACTTTAAAAATTGTTTGCGTAGAAATATTTTCCTACTTTTAGTTCCCGCTCAAAGTAAAATGAACACTTGATATTTTGTGTAACTGATTTATTAATAACATACCTTCCTAAGAAAATACGGATACTCTGAACTAACTTGTAACTGTCGCGCAACTGGCGAACATATCGATACTAACCAGGTATTTATGCCTGGAAAGCTTTCCAGGTACGCCTGACCTCTTCACCTATAGTTTCCCCGAGATCATAAATCTCAACGGTTTAAGTATGGGCATTCCGATATGGACTGATTCTGACACGTGATCGTTCACGTGACACGTGACACGTGAAACAGAAAAGTGTCGTCATGGATTGCTTGCAAGCAACTGCAATTTTACGATGCTACAAAATTACGATGATAATAATAATATATATATATTTATTAGGTTGTTTCGAGAATCTTCACCGATAAAAAATGACAAATTTAACAATAATTGACGTATGACGAATGGAATGACGTACTTTTTTGACTCTCATACGATGACCGATATAACGCGTTTAAATACTTCTAAGCAATCTTACAGGATTAATTGTCCATTCGATAACGCTTAGTTCCGTTCAAGAGGTTAAGTTAAATTGGAAAACGTTACTTTTTTTTACAGAAAAATAGAAGCGACCGATCTTAGGAAAATTATATGGTCGACGATAAAGCGTATAGTTTCGATCAAAATGATTTCGTTGACCTTTCCATTTCTGACATCTTTTAATATTGTAAAGTAAATACACACTTAATCACGCTAGGGATTGTAATAATGATATTGATCGAAGCTTATTCCAATGTTTGTCAAATCGGAATATATATCCTTCCTTGATGGACGTAACGAGTCGGATTACGTAAAGTCGCCGATCGCAAAAATAAGATATCGTCAAGGTTTCTTTCGCGTAAAATGCAAGTCAGTGAGACGCTGTAATTTTCGAATTGTCGAGAATTTCCGAGAACTGCCGAAGTCGACCGATCGCTTTCGCACACGAGCAGTACGGTGTCTTTTATTACGACGTCATCAAACATCTGTTGCGTAGAGACGTACGAATGGGACACGAAAGTCGTTGACAAAATGAAATTCAAGTATTTTCTTTAGAATCGATACGACGTTAAAGCTTAAAACTGTATCGACGTAGAAATAGATATACGATAGAAAATATTTAGCGTGTATCGATCTCAAGGAAATTCGTCCAAATGTAACGTCGATAACGATACGCCGTGTCATTATCATTTATTAATACGTTGACCGCCACGTTGGTCACGTGTGACCGCGGATTGCTTTGTCATTGACGCCATAACGGTCACCCGTGACCAGAGTCAGTGTTATGAAAATGTCAGGTCGAGTCATAAATAACTTTCGTTTTTTCTATTAAATATCTGTCTTCCTTTCATCAAATAATAAAATTATATTGACATAAACGATGAATTCTGCTTATCTACATCGGAAATTGTTTATAACTGAACTACTTTTATGGTTTTTTGAGCAAATCGGGTGAATTTGTCATGGCGGTCAACGTGTTGATAGAAACGGACGTATTTGTACACAAAATCGTTATTATGGCGGCAAAGCTGATTAAACTGCGACTGTAAAACAATTATTGAAATTAAAATTCTTTTACACGCGATAACATCAAAAGATAATGTGTAAGATGGGTTTCGTAATTTTACAAAATAATATGCAGACCGTGTATACGTATTTGAGGCAAAATTCCCTATCCATATGCACATAATTCGCGTAAATAATTCCTATGCTTCTGTTTGGTCAAAGGCATACATTTATAGATACATATATACTTAAAATAGAATACATACGCATGGCCTATTCAATGCGCGTCGATCGATTATTTAAAATTATCCTTATCTTTGCCTGCGGTATTTATTTTCGCATAAATTAGTAAGTATAACGTTATACGAACCGTTACCCTTTCAAACGCGTTAATTAAGAATACATTTCATAAATTTCATCAATCGTGTTTCAGTAATTATTTGATAAACGTGGGGATAAGTAGATGGGATTAATAAAAGTTTACTTTTTTCTTAAAATATTCTTTAATGAAATATTTAGTAACTTAGTAAGTAAAAACGCTATTTACTTAAATTAAAGGGGATAATTTAATAGTACGTCTTGCCGTGCTAATTCAAGCAACATAGGATCGTCGAAGAATTTATTTATAGAAACGTCTTCCGAAAGACCTTTGCGTCTACGAGTCTTTAACATAAATTCCCTGGCCAGATGCGTAGCCGGCTGCGGTTCCAGAGGCCTGATGTTGATACTTTTATCCAAGGGATCCCCAGGTACGATTTGCCAATGATGAAACACCGATAAACAGAACGCTTGTCCCTGCGTGTGCGTTCTTAAATCCGTTTCAAAACCAAAACTATCGATCGCTGGTATGAAAGCTTTTATCGTGTATAATGGACTTCCCGGAACGGGAGCATCTTGCGTCACGTGACCGCGTCGTTTAGCCAAGACCGTGTAAACGGCGGACACGCAATCCGCAGGGGCTTGAACTTCGACGAAAAAGTACGGCTCCATCAATCGTGGCGTCGCCATAAGAAACGCCGAATACGCGACTCTTCTCGCAGTCGGAATAATTTGTCCTCCTATCTCGTCAAAATAATTTATTAACAAACAATTTGTTACACGCGAGAACGATATAAATTAAATCCATTGGCTTACGATTCGCCGACGATTCGCCCGCCTTCGAAAAGGCCTTCGTTCGCGAAGACGGCGATTCGCCGGTCTCTTGCTTAGTTTTTTTTCAAGCTTTTCATTTCTTATCATCAATTCTCATTAAAGGACAATTCAAAACTTGCGAGTTATAAAATATTCTTTAACGGATAGGTTTATAGAAAGTAAATCGTAATTTCGGGGGTGAAAAGCGAGAAAAATTCCTGAGTCAATGGATTAATCGATATAAAAAGTTGAAAGTCAACACACGTACCACCACGATGAAGCGGCTCTTGCGCGATTACGGCGTCCAAAATTTTAAATTTTACATTCCGTATGGGCTCCTCGCAAAGAGGACCTTCTCGAGTTCCCCATTGGAATCCTTGAATAATAGCGTCGCGCGCGCTGTTCAATAATGTTTTATCTACTTCCGAGGGTAAGGTATCGTCCACCAATATATTAGGACCCGTTGCATCCGGTCCAAACGCCCATATACTTCGGGCGGCTAGCAAATCCCAATCGTACTTCGTTTGAAAGAATTCTCCCAATCTCTTTCTAAAACAGAGAATAGAATATTATTATTATCTAGAAAAATATGCGGCATCGACCTCATAGATCATCGGTCGACCGAAATATTATTAACTTTATACTGCGATCGAATCGATAGATTTGTAAACTCTTCTTCGTATTATTCTCCTTATATTCGATAAGAGTTTTATTTGCATGGAACTTACTTGTTCCACGTAATTCGTACGTGTTCGGCCTCTATATCCTCCGCTAGACCCCTCTCGAGCGGTTCCGCGATCATCGTCAATTTGTTTCGCTTGTTCGGTGTCTCGGCGAAACACTTGAGGGAACTTGTTTCTACCACGGTCTCGGCGAAAGCAACCACTGGATCCGCTACTTTGATATCTATTTCCGAATACATGCGACGTAAATCGTGCATTGCGCAATCCAGGTACAATTCTCCGGTGCCTAAAACGACGTGTTCGCCGCTTTCCTCCACGCGCGTTCCCAGAAGGGGATAACTCTTGTTCACCTTTCTCAAGCCGTCTAACATTTTTGGTAATTCCGATGGGTTTACGGGTTCGACCGCGATCTTTATGACACTCTGCGTGTTGAATTTCAACGGTCGGAAGATGTGCAAATCGTCCGAATTATTGAGATCGGTTATGGTGCTGGTTTTTACGATCGGCCGGTCTATACCTTCTATCAAGACCCAATTTCCCGCTGGTACGCGACTCAACTCGATGGAATAACGTGCTTCGCTGATCCATAACCTTCCAACGGTAAGGATGCGAGAATCTTCTTCGTCCGTACGCGAATAGGCCTCTCCCAAGACACGAACGCGTTGTCCAGCTTCGAGAGTACCCGACATTACCCTACCGAGAACGACGAACAGCGTGCAATCCTCGGTGGGGTACATCTTCGTGCTATGAATCATCAGCCTGCCCTGTAAAACATATGGAATACGTGAAAAGTAGTGTTAAAGAAGATTCATCGTGAACTTGATTTCCTTTAATCCATTCATTGTCAGGGAAATTTAGAGCGCCTTACCCTGGGCGTCAAGATCTTATTTTAAAGAAAAGATGAGATCGACAGTAATTTTTTGTAAAAAAAGAGAACATTGCGAGATATCTCGTACCTTGCGTCACTGTAATAACAAGTAATATTAAATGTTGTTTTTTTAAAAATATTATTATATCTTTTCTAATAATTCTTAACTCAAACAGTTATAAACTTATTCCGTGATCGATTGCGATCGATCTAAATTCGTAGCACGAACTACGAGGTGCTTCGTAGTTGGCAGTTTTGGTTCAGACGGTTGCTACGAGATATCCCGTAGTCGGCAGCGAATGGAAGCGTATTAAACGGTAGTATTTACGTCCGGGTCGCAGTTGACCATGTTTTGTGCCAAGGGCGAATCCATGGGTCCTGTGTACACGTGCTGAACTTTAACAGGTGCGTGTGCTTGAGGGCTCGGAACGTGTGTAACGCACATATCGACCAAGCCACACATGTCGCCCAAGAAACGCGTGCACACTAACCTCAGCAAAGGTCTGATATTCATTTTCATTTCTTCCGACGTTAATCTAATGCCCAATTCGTCTAAAACTGTAAACGTACATCTATTAAAGAAAGGATCGCGTTTAAAAACGAAAATAATAAAAGCTTCGCTTCGTAATGAAAAGTGCGTATTAACCATCCGGCAAAGTTGTATCCACGTCTCCGACAACTTGCGCAAATATCTTGTAGAGGGGTTCCAGAATGAATTCGATAAAGCTGCGTTGTGCCGTATTGTGCGGTGGTTTTTTCGTGAACTTTCGAGTCTTGGAATTGAAATATATATCACCCCACAATCTCTTTGCAAATTCGTTAGCGTTAAGCGTGGGATAACTTTTGGCGTACAACGCGGCAAACGATTTAAGCGTGAAGCACACGTTATACTCGGAACTGGCGAAACACACGTTGCCGATCGCGGGAGAAACGAAGGCATGATTATCCGAATCCGAGTACAATGCTATCAGTCCATTGATTTCTTCGATTATGTGACGCAGTTTGTAGTAGGCATCCAACGGCGGTAGTTTCAATTCCAAAACTAAACGATCGATTTTATTGATGCAAACCGTCAAGGCAAGTTTTTCTTGAAGCGTGTGCTTTAATAGACGTTCCGTATTGAGCATTACACCTTCCGCCGCGTCGACGATCAATACCGCGCCATCCGACAAACGAATCGCCGCCGTTGCCTCGTCGGAAAAATTAACGTGGCCCGGCGTATCAAAAATATTCAATAAATATGACTTCGATTTTACATCTTGAAGCAAAAGAGTCACCGGTGTCGCTTTTGTGGATACTCCTCGTTGCTGCTCCGTGAATAAAGTATCCGTATACCTGACAAGATGGAGGAATACGCTCGTCACTAATTATATCGAACAATTTTAATATCCCCCGAATAGATGTCAAGATACCTTAACGGTTTCTCGTCCGTGACACTGTGTATGTAAGGATGCGTCTGCCGTACCAGACAGTCTACGAGCGTAGTCTTCCCATGGTGCAAATGACCAAGTAAAACCACGTTTCTAATTAAATGAGGCGCGTCCATCATATCCGCCAAGAATTCAATGCTGTACGTTGTTTCTGGAAGTTGCTGCTGTTTTATTTGAAACTTAGGTTTCCTCGTAGGAGCTATCAAGGGTTTATCCAACGGTTGCGCGTCTTCTTCTTGCACCAGTGTTTCTACCTAAGACGTCAAAGAATAAGACGATATAAATTAGAGATACATTTCGTGCGACTCGATACCGATCGTTTTCAATCGTCTTTCACCTCGGGTCCGTACACTTCCAACGCGCTCGGATAATATCGTTTGTCCTCGTGCAATACGACCGCCGTGGACGAGCTTTGATCTATATTTTCTCGCGATTCGTCCTTGTCGTCCTCGATTTCTTCATCCGAACGTTCTCTATCTTCGGCGTCATCACCGACGTTTCCATATTCAGTCTCGTCCTCGCTCTCCGAAGCTAAATCAGGACCGATGTAATTTCCAAACTCGTCGTACAGATCCGCATCCATTCCGATACGTATATTTCAAAGTTACTGGTACTTCGAAATCGTTCCTTCCTTGAAAAAGATAATACACGTATTACTTCACTCCTTCCTTGGACGGACTTATTTCTAACTTCATTTTTCTTGGGGTAGCGTTACGATGAAGCGCTAATTTCTTTGAAATGAAAACACTTGATATTTTATATATAATAATTTTTATATACAAATAAAGTTTATTTTAACCATACCAACGTTCTTTTCATTTATATTTCTCATAACGGTGTTTAAAATAAATCGTAACTTTGCATAACCTTAAAATGAGATACATTACACGTATAAAACCGTGACTGATGTTATCGCACCGTTATCGTTCTTCAAAAAAAATAAGAGACCTTTGTTAGTACTAGATTTCACACATGACATAAACAATACCGTACCTTGAAGTCGATAAAACTTTAAATGCCGGAAACAGTAAACAAACATTCGTTCGACATACTCGATCGTACGGTAAGGTTACGAGCCTAACACGGCTGCCATGCTGGAAATTGCAAGGTACGAAATACCGCGTTTTCAATGCGGTTATCGATCGTTTGTAAATGGATTTAAATAATCGATCTCGATCAAAGCGAAGAGTTCGAAACATTTCTGAATATTTAAAGTCAATGTTAAATCTCGATCTTACAAAACATGTGCTAATAATCCGTAACTTTTTAAACGAAGATTCGATTTGCGTATTAATTGATTTGCTTCTTTTCAAACGAATACTACGATTTACAAAGAAACCATCGAACTTTACGAAACCTCCTATTATCGTTCTACGAAGAAACGAAAGTATGATTTACCTTCGATCTATTTACGAACGCATCGTACTTAAAATGCGTTACTTTTTAAACGAAGCAAAGATTTAGCGTATTAATTGATTTGCTTCTTTTAAAACGAATATTAA
>JAITYT010000093.1:1175757-1188160 GCA_025433975.1 Liostenogaster flavolineata | reverse complement strand
AAAAAAAAAAAAAAAAAAAAAAAAGAAAAGAAGAAAAGAGAAGTACGAGAACGTTTCTACGATAATTCGCGATTCAATTACGTTATAGCGAAAGTACGAACGATCTTATTTACAGATCGAAGAACGGAACGAGTAATAGATCGCGTATTTGGAAAAGCGTAAAAAAGTTTCGATGAAGCGGAAAAAAATTCTAACGTTGAAACATAATTGCCTTCAATAAGAATAATATGCGCCATGGAAAGGATTTACCAACGACTTTAATCTTAATGAAACGTCGCCGTGTATTGTCTCTCTTAAATATCTTCGAAGTGTTAAAAAAAATCAGCCGAGGAACGCGCATTCGAGCGCCGTATTCGACTTTTATCGCGCATCGCGGATGCGTTATACAATAGCAGCGATGAAACAGCCTGTAAGAATATCACGATAGCTCGCAAAGTGCTACTCGACACCACTCGTACACGATTCCGTATCGTTCTATCGTAGGCGTTTGTGCCGATTCTGTTTTCAACGTTACGGACTCCCGTACAACGCGGAGGATACGTACCGCGTTGTAGGAAATCGCCGTTATACGGGATATACATTATCGGACCAATTCAAACATTTCTTTAAATCATAACGATTACGGCATATCGCTAGCGAGGTGTAATTAAGTTTGAGATATATCTTGTACGAATCTTTATTATGTTATATCATTACATCATGCGAGTCGATTATTTATCAAGTTAATGATAACGTTAATTGCAATTTAACGGTATCTTTTGATTTGAAAAAAAGAAAACGGAATAACAGAAACGTTTATTTTAAAAGTGTAGTATTATTCGCTTAATAATCGCTATTGTTCCAATAGGAATCGTTAATTTACCTCTCTCGAATACGCTTAAGCATCGCGTAACGCATCGGTATCCTATATGTATATTTTTAATTTTATTTAAAGGCGAACTCTTAAATATTTCGATTGAGATATAAATGGGCTTGCTTGGGGGTCTATTTGAAAATAAACGGCTCGTATTATGAAATAGCCGTTTATCACACTATGAGTACTACTAATCGGAAAATTTGTCGCCGGGTTATTCGAATTGGCGTTGCAAGGGAATTCGCGTTATACGGGAGTCTACTGTACTTATCGCACGATATATCTCTACGGAGAGCGTAATCTTAAATTTCTCCGCGTAAGACTAGACTCGATAATTTGCAATGGATAAATCGATTTCGAATTTCCTCAAGATCTTACCATATTTTTCGTCGCCGTAGCTGTTCGATCGCGAGAAGAATCTCTTCGAGGACGAAGGTCTATTAAAAACCGTTAAGCCTTTGCATAAAACCGATTTCAGTATTAAGCGCAGAGAAAATAGACGAGCGGTCTTTTGCTTTCTGCATCCTATACGGCATCTACGTTGTTACAATCTTACGACGTAATATTACGCATACGGTGAAGCTGTTACATTAAAAATAACGAGGACCATTGAACGAAAATTTATCGATCGAATTTCCATTTTGCACCTACACACACACACACACACGCGCGCGCGCGCGGGCGTACACGAAGGTAGTAGAGGGGGAGAAAAAAGAAAGTGAGAGTATTAATCGAATCGTCGGTGTTAATTGTACGATAATCGTGAAATCTATATTTATAACCGTTTCCGTGTCTGCTGCGAACAGGACAATTTCGATTTTTTTGTCGCGACTGGTACATCGACGAGAACACAGTGACGAGGTGTCACCGACCGATACGAACGCGTTTTGGATGGAGGTAGTACGCATCGGGCATCACCACGGAAAACACACACATTCGCATATCGCGTGTATCTCTTGTCGCGAATCTATAGATATGTACTCAGGAATTAGCGTTCCTTAAAACACACTCGCATGTCTTATATATATATACACACATATAATCCGTAATAACGCGCTACATTTTATATCGCCGTCCATGAGAGAGGATAGTATAATAATGGAACATAAAAAGAAAATTTACCGCGTTAATTAGGAAAAAGAAGGAGGAAATTTTAAAGAAGCAATCGTAACACGACGCCCTGCAATGCAGAAAATACGGGATACCTTTTTACGATACGAAAAAACCGATTAGAGTTTCGATCTATGGAATACAATTTAGCCAATTCGCGACATCGTTGCAGTAATGGACACGCTATTTAGAAATTAAAACGTTAAATATACGCATAAATAAATATATACATATATATACATACATATGTGTGTGTATGTATCTACATATGTATATATATATAGATGTACGAAATAGTCAATATATTGAACCATTGTGATACGGTTGTACGAAGGTAAAAAGAGAAGGAAAGAGAAATTGGGGAAAAATGCCGTGGTTGTGAATGTCATCGAAGTCAACGACGAAAATTTGACTTGTTAATCGATATATCGAGAAAAGTATTTCATAAGGGATATCACCGTCTTATTTATTTATTACGCGGAATACGAGGACGCGTACATGCTACTACCGTAACTCCTTTGCGAAGAAACGATATACATGGAACGATGAAGTACGTACACGTATATAAGGGTGTATACACAAGCGCTGAGGGAGGCAAGTATCGAAGAATATCTTTGCCACCGTTCTTGCCCTATAGATAGATAGCTATGAGAAATATATATTTTCAACATGAAAAATTTCATCCCGATGAATATAGTTATAACGTACCTACGTAAACTTATATTATTGTATACAACACGGACAAAAAATGCTCATCGGTATATACATATATGTATGTAAATATGGATAAATATTGATTAAAAAAAAAGAAGAAATGTATGTATACAAGACTCACATAGGATATATCTACACGATACGTGTGTATGTATATTTTTTGTTGAAGCGTGCGATGTGTGAGTGTGCGCGCGAGCATGACCGTGTATGAATGTGTCTCACCGATTGTGCAGCTCACGATGTGTCAAATATACGATTGATAATAAATTATAACATGTGTTTACATAATGACTTTGATATGCGTTAATTGTAATGCGTCTTTCCCCTCTACAGCCCACCGTGACTTCCAAGTCACGTTTAGGTATACTCGGTCGTGTCTTTTAGACATTTTCCCATTTTTCCTAGCGTATGCGTCTCATTTTATATCGTCTCCTTAGGAAGCAATGAGATTTTTTGAGATTATACCTAGAGAGTTACGAGATATTGCGATCTTAATAAAAAATTTTACGTAAATTTTTTGTTATATCATATTCAGAAGTTGATTTTGATTTTATAGCCACGAGAAAAATTCGTGTTTTTTTCTCAACGACTTCCAATTATTCCAAGCGTCTCAGTTTTAACGAATTTCAAAGTAGACTTGGTTAAAAGGATTCGATCGAAATAAATTTGTCGAACAATTTTCCATATCGATGATAACGTATAGTTTAATAATACATTAAATGTCGAGTAATGCTCGACGACATAGTAGTGCAAAGGGTTAATCCTTTGCACCAAGGGAAAATCATTGGAAAGGCAAAGAGAAGAGTTTTTGTTATCGAGAGAAGTTTCATCAAGATTTGATCCACCTTTCGCTTTACGCTTTCGTTTTTATCGTGTAAACACCCCGAAAATTCGCCTAACTATTGTCATTCTACCGACTATGCCAGCCGTATCGTTTTTACGCTCACTTGGTTTACGGTTTTTTGCGAACTGAACAGTTATTCGTCACGAAGGCGAATGTTTAACGTATAAAAATGGAACAGCGTATAATTCTACTCGAAAAGCAATTAAAAAATAACGAAATATGGTTTTTCCGTGAGAAAAACTGGAAACGAACAAAACAGAGCTTTGTGTTTTACATTACGCTTTATGTATTCGTTTATCCTTTTCTAACGATGAAACTAACCGTTGCAACGATACGTACGTACGTCGTCCTATGGTGCGTTGAATAATGCATCGATTTAGCTTTAAATGAATATTTTTCACCTTAACGTATTATTTCAATAAAATTTGGATTTTTCGACAGATCAGTTCTTAACGAATGTTTCTCGAAGATACGGTATTGGATGCATGGATTTTAATATATTTAGACGTGCTGGAAGATTACGCGCGTAGATGCGCTCTGTAGGCGTAGTCATGGCCATTCGTTTATTCGTGCATTCGTTCATTAGTTCATTCATTTCCCCTTCACTTCTACTCTTCATTCGACTCGAGTACTGGACGTTCCTCCAGTAGACATAATTCGTGTAAACCCAAGTTAGTACGATCTTTGGCCGTGGAGTTTTACTGTCATTCGTTTCTGCGCGAAACCACCGAGTTAACGTTCATACTCGTAGTATGCGAACACGCGCGTCCATAAACTACTTTCTTATCGCAGTCGGAGAGAAGGTAGAGACGAAGAGACGAAGAGGAGAACAGCGGCAAGGCTGTCCAAAAAATCGACCCAGTATTCGCTCTTCTTTTCGCTTTATTTTTTTTTGTTTCGATAAAGAACGAAGAAAGCCATCTTGCACCAGTTTTAAGAATCACTGCTCACGAACGAGGACATCGAACTTTAATCGCGTCTAATTCATAATGAACGTCGCGACTGTAATCCGAGACAAATAACGCAACGATCGTCCAAACGTTTTCGACGTTCCGAGAATCGAAGCCTCGGTTTCGCACTCGCTTCGAGTACGTTTATGAATTAAGCCACGCTTGACCGAACGAGTATCGAATATCACAACACGACGACAATTTATCGCGGTCATTGATCTTGAATGCGCGTAAGACTCCATTTAAAGTACTACGATTCTTCAATCGTTTTAATCCAACCAATTTTGATCTTTTTATATAAAGATCGCGCGAGTCGTCTCGACTGCTTTCGATTAAAGCTCGATAAGCTTGAGTATTTCACGATTGTAAGGAGAGTTATTCGACGAACAGTTCGTTTTGACGATTTTAATAATTTTGTACTGTATGAAAAACAGGCGATCCTGTGATCCTAAATATTACGGAGCGATAAATAAACGAAATAAATATGCGAGTGATAAAGAAGAGAGGAATACGCGAAAGGGTAGGAAAAAAGGCGCGTTTGTAAGAAAGCAGAGACGGAGGAAAAATTGTTCGGATGTCTGACGTAAAATGTTACGATTAAAACGATACAAAGTGAAGAAACTTTTTTCCGACGTGCTGCCCCTTCGCACGTCGAGTTCCTCGATTCGAAGAGTTTTGTCGCAAACTTTACGTAAACATGTCGTACAAACGACACGGTGGAGAATTTAGGTCAATCGAATCGTGTTCGATTGCACGCGTGAAAGTTCCATTTCGATAAATCGCTCCGTGGACAACGCGTATTCGGCCATAAAGCAGGACGTTCCGTCGATCGACTTTGAACGGTCGCGTTGTGTCGAATTATCTCCTTTTATGGACGTTCCTAAATTGCGATTCGGCGATTCAAAATTCGATCGCACCACTGTTGGTACGTAAAACATTATGAAGAACAGAAGCGGCTGGCATTTTGCGAGCGTAAAATATCGCGATTCGATGCACTTCCGATCGAACAGCCACGTTTGTCGTGTTACATTAAAACGGTTTAAATTGGTAAATGACGATATTGAGAATCTTGTAAAACAGCGTACCTTGATTAACCCTTGAGATTATTTTGGATTCGTTTAGGAAAAAATGAATAACGTTTGTCGATTATCGGAGTAAGCTGACGTATATTTTATTTTGTGTTGCGTCGATTATCTCTTTTTACGGACGTTTCTGAATTGCGATTCGGCGATTCAAAATTCGATCGTACCACTGTTGGTACGTGAAACATTATTCGAAGAAAAAGCAGGCGAAAGAAAAGAACTACAGTGGTTTCCACCACATAAATAATAATTTATTAACACACGTATGCGGTTCGAATGGAAAGATCGCGCCGTAAAAAAGCCAAAAGTAGATCTAAATTGCTCAAACGTGTCGATTATCGTAGAAACATATCGTTTATTTCATTTTGCGTTGCGTCAAATAATCTGTTTTTGAGGACATTGCTAAATTGCGATTCGGTGATTGAAAATTCGTTCGTATCGCTATAAGTACGTAAAACATTATTAATAGCGGAAGCAGACATTTGCGATTCGGATTTATTTGAGAAAGAACCGTAATAGTTTCTATCAAATAAATAACAATTCACTAACATTCGCAAGTGGTGGTAAGATTTCGCCTTTTTTTCACGCATCTACTAAATCCTACCGACAATTTGACGAACGAAAGACCGCGACTGAACTCGTCGATAATCCTCGTAACCAGTTCGTCTTCCTTCTATTCGCTCGTACCTTCGCGCCTAAGAATGAAAATATTTGAGCCGTGCGACGCGTGGAATTCTCTTTCAGCCTTCTATCGTGGCAATTAACGTACCTAACGTGCCTCGAACAGGTGTCGCGGACGCTTGTCTTTTGTTGGCGGAGCCTGCATCGAGGAACAATGCGAGTCGATGCTTCTTTTCTGGCGGAACTCGGCGCTACGCGACGTTTCGGCACCCTACCGCTCGCTATTTTTAGCGTTATTATTTCTCGCCTCCGGCCCGCACCGACCATAAACGTCGTATTGTTCGAAAAGTGCAAAAGGTTCGACGGAAGCGCAAGTCGGTCGATCGTTATTTCAAAGAATTTTCCAGTTGCGTCGTAAGTCGTCGATACTTTCGTTGATCGTGTCTTCGTACATTCGTCAAAGTTCGCTCTGCGTAAATTGATATTTTATACGATACCAAATAATAATGAATGATCTTCCGCAATTCGTCGGTTGAACTTCGATTTAAAAATGTTCACTCGAGAAGAAGGTTTCTTTTGCCGTGTTCAGAGGAAGTGGATAATTAATTATCCATCGGTATTATGGCGTTATTCTTTCGGTCATCGATTTCATCTCTTCGCCATTGGAAGCGTCGTTTCTTTTGATTTTTGCGTACGGGTGTCATGCGAACGACAATACGCCTTTCATTTTGCTCTCGCGGTTGTAGGTCTTGCTCTTTTGTCAGCCGTGTCACTGTTGGCATATGCGCTCAGCATTTCCAGCATTGTTCCGACACCTCGCGTCACCGTTACGCTTCGGACTACCCTGGATCACGAGGAAGCTTTTTTGCGTTCGAAGAAAGTGGACTGCTCGGGAATTTTCGGTCTATTTTTCCCGGCATTACGTTACGATCGGCGTCGCGAATACAAGTACGAACTAAGGGGATTTACCGTTCGTGTCTGGAGACCAACGATTCGGTCGCTCGGAAGCCAATGCGGTTAAATCCATTTTTTCATATTTTTGCAAATCTTAACGGAATGAATAATATTCTTCTTAGTCATGAAAGGATTTGATCGTTGCTTCGTTTTTTCTTATCTTTTTCAGCTGCCGAAAGGTACGTCGTAAAGTTTTTAAGGTGCTGCCATTGTCTCGATAAATACTTACGTTTTTATTTACACATCCTGCACGTATCTTATTTTTCTGCAGAGTCTGCACTTCGCGAGAAAACTTTATATACTTTTCTGATAAAATTAATGAAACAAAAAGTTTGAAAATTGATCTATTAAAAAATATTAATTTTTCAGCTTTTGTTTTCTGGACTTAACCGCACTGGCTTTTGAGCGACTCCATTATGAGATGGCATAACAATTTCTAACTCCATTCGATCATATCAGCCACGATTTAGAGGAAGCGTGAGAGGTTCCCGGTGAATGGGTCATCGGTATAAATAACTATCCATCGATTTCGTCTCTTCGTGCTTCTAACGTAGTTTCTTTCGATTTTTACGTACGGCGTCTTGCGAACGATAATACGCGTCTCATTTTGCTCCCGCGGTTGCAGGTCTTGCTCTTTTGCCAGCCGTGTCACTGTTGGCATATGCGCTCGGCTCCAGCTTCGTTCAGACGTCTCGTATCACCGCTACGCTTCGGACTGCCCTGGATCACGGGGAAGCTTTTTTGCGAGCGCGAACGAATGCACGCTCTTTCGAAGAAAGCGTACCGCTCGGGGATTACCCGTTTCCGAATGAGTGGCATTTATCGCAATGGGGTCGTAGTTTCTTCGAACGCGTACTTACTGGTATCTATCCTACGTCTGGAGACTAATAATTACGAGATGGCATGATAATTCCTAGCTCCATTCGATCGTAGAAATACGATCCGATGATGTGAACCGGCTTGGGATAATATTTATTGGATTCCACTACATTAATCGCATTCGATCAGATTATCTGTCGATTCCATGTTCATTTAAACACTACGCGTTTAATGTTCCGTGGTAGCAAACAATGCAGTATTCGACCACGATACGAATTGTGAATCATCGAAGCTCGTTTGCTCGATCAACTTGCGTGGCATTGATAAATATCGAGTTGCGCTTACGAAGATACCTATGAAGTACAATAGAACCTGTTTTTGTGCGGTAGATAGGGGCCGCATAAAAGAAATCGCACAAAAAAACCCAATACTTACGAATTAGCTCTGGAATTTTCATTTCCTGTATTAAAAGCAGCTCGTTCGGTTTATTTCACATTGGGTTATATAGGACAGCCTAGGGCAAAAAGGATGGCGTGGTGTCCTAGCAGACCCTTCCAAGTCATCGGGCTTGTTTTTCTCAACCAATCGGTCGGTCACGAATTCCTGATTTATTCCGCCCTGTCTTACGGAAAATTTGAAAAGAAGAAAGTTTTATTAGCTTCGTCACACTGAAAAGCTCTTGCCCCAAACCCTCTCTCTTAGCCATTCTCTTTTCCTTCCTTCCTTCCTTCCTTCCTCCCCTTTTCCTTTTCCCTCTTCTCTTCCTGGTTCGACTAGGGCTCCACTCGGAGGCTCGACGGAGAATTTTCCTCTCGTGTCTACGCCATTGTCGTGACCCGAGATTTTCGATCGTACTCTGAAGGGTGGGGACGACACTTCGCCCCTTTTGCCGCCGATGAGTTTTGATCCTGCGTCGACTTCCACCACCGATGGACTTGCTTCAAATTAAACTAGCCGAGTGCTTCGAATATTAACACGTTACACGCGGATATATTTTGCCGCGGACCTGTAGCAGGCGTTTTGCAGCACGAGTCTACTAAATACGTATTTTTATGTATTTACCGCGCTCTAGTGACAGGCCGCAAAAACGTACAACGCGTTTTAACGCGTCTCCTGCTCTCTGCCGACAGTATGCAAAAGAGGCGTTTCGGCATCTCCCGCAAACAACGTGTTAACAAACTCTTTTGATCCTGATACAAATTTATTTTAGATGTTAAACCCCTCGCACTGAGTAACGCATTCTTTATATAGGATAGTCTAGGATAGGAGTAGTCAACCTGGTTCGTACCGCCCACTGGTGGGCGCTTTAGTTTATCTACCTTAACTCGATATAACTCTGTTTTATAAATATTATAAAGCAAAAGTGCCCCTCTACCATAAAACGCCATTACTGTAAGACTAGTGGGCGTTTAGAAAATTTTATTACCAGCAGAGATACAAAAGCGGACGGTAGGTATAAAAAGGTTAACTACCCTTGGTCTAAGACAAGAAGCACAGCGTGATGTCCTGGCACGTCCTTCGGAAGAGCGGTGGTTAATTTCTTATCGAGCGATCGGCCTGTCACGCGATCCTGACCCATCCTGTCGTACTTAGAGAAAAATTCCCAGAAAAGAGAAAGTTTCATTGCCATCGTCACTCGTGCCTTGTCGTCGAAGGTTCGGCAAGATTCGCTTGGAAGGCCAGGTTCCTTTCTTCCTTTGTCTAGGAACAAAGGGGAAACGTTCCTCGCGCGTACGCGCGTGGCTCGACGCCTGGACGAAAATCTTGCCGAGTTCTCGTGGATCGAGGTGGGTGGAGATCGTCAAGCCCGAGGGAGAAGGAGGAAAAAAGCGCGTCGGGGGTGACGAACAAGCTTCCTTTAAAATCGTACGCGTTACGAGCGTGATAGCGTACAGAAGATCGCCATTAGCGTCCACGGTTCGTCTCCATCTTTTAGGAAAACGATGGCGGTACTTCTTTCGAGTTGCCACGTGATCGATTAGGGCTTGAAATGGTATCTCTATCGGCGCATATTATACTCAAAACCTTACGCTACGATGGAGCAAAATGTTCGAGCTTCGATGGCCATCCTCGATGACTTCCGGTTTGTATAAAAAACAAATATGCAACGCTGTCACTTTTAAGTTTGATCAACGACTATCAATCGATCCTTTAATTAAATTAATTATTTTACCGTTTAGTCGGTATTTCGATTAATTATTCGATTATTATTTGAACGAATTAGTCGATCGATCGATTAAATTTATTTTTATCCGTCTTGTTTCTCTCCTTCTCTTGTTGTAACCATGATAGCTCGTTAAAATACGCGTAAAAGTACGATTAGGCGTCGAGTGGATCTAATAAAATCATGCGAGAGATTGACGACGAATAAGGAACGCGAACGTTAGGACGAGAGCACCGGTATGGGTTAGGCCAACAAAGGTTCAAGGTATCCTTACCTTGAAGTAAGCTTTCAAAAATTTATGCATAGATCGTTGGAGTTCCAACCGTTACTATTTCTACGCTTATGCGCTTCTCTTTCACTGCATCTTATTATTTATTAGATTTCCTTTGGATCCTGTCGAAGAGGAGGGACGTCCCTAACTACGGGTCAATACCTTTCAAAACAGAAGTTAAAGCCTGAAAGACTTTCGTCGTAGAGTCGATTCAATTATTTTTCTTTAACTTGAAATTGCCCTGCTTATTCATCAATGTTGAGATTTATGATCTCGGGGAAACTCTAAGATCAGGTGTCACCTGCAAAGTTTTCCAGGTACAAATGCCTAGTTAGTATCGATACGTTAGCTAATTGCTTGTACATTGCAACGTGTTCTACTTCGCAGGTACTTGTACCTTCTTAGGAAGGATCGTTATCGATAAATTAGTTACACGAGTTATCGAGCGTACATGTTACTTTGAACGGGAACTTGAACAATTATCTTTTCCTCTTGGTGTAGCGGAACCAAATTAATTCCAGTTCTCCGATCATTTTGCAAAGTTATCGCAAAACGTAGGCACTGCCAATAGGGGTAACAGGGACGAACGTTTAATTTATCCAGTTGCCACGCTTCCAGACTTAAATACCAGCGGCAGAGAACTGACAATTTGCCAGGAAGCCGTCGCCCATCGGTTGGATGGGCTCGAGCTAAGCCGCAACGCGTACGAAACGTAGGTAGTCATAATTTTCACCGCTGCGCTCTGGCCTTGTGTTACCGACGCGTCACTCCTCGCCGTCACTTACCGTGAAAAGCCGGAATAATGAGTGATCGCGTAATCGCACGTTCGTCAGAGGGAGAGGACAAAATTGACGCGGAGACGTAGACAAATGTTGGGAGAGAGAGAGAGAGAGAGAGAGAGAAGGAAAAGGGAAGAGGAAATTCAACCCGTAGAAAAGTACAACGAGCATCGAGGGAAAATAAAAGGGAAAAATCGTTTATCTTCTGTGTAAAAGCCGTTGCGATCGACGTAGAAATGTTTACGTGTAATGTAAGTAAATAATGTAGACGTTCTTGCAACGACGATCGATCGATCGTTCCATCAACATCGATACGAAGAACACGAAACGGACCTGTTGGATTATTTCAAACAAAATAATACGTTGTTAGTAGCGGAGAAGAGGAAAGAAAAAATTGCTTTTTGAAGCCGTCCCAAATGGCATCTGGATGCTTTTCCCTAGCTTCTAGCTTCGCTTCTACCTAGTTTCTCGAAGCAACAAGACGTTCTTCCGAGTCGCGGAATAAAAGAATTTAAACGTTACTTTTCGATAGTCTATGTTGGATTATTTCAAACGAAATAACACAGTCAAAAACGAATGGTGCGTCGAGAAACACCGTTGTCAGTGGAGAAGAAGAAAGAAAAAATCGCGGATCTCTTTTTGAAGTTGTCTCTAGATCACTTCTAGTAACGTCATCTCAAGTTTCAACATTGATTCTTTTTACCATTGCATCTCTAAGTACGTGCTCGATATGTACGCGAAGAGGTGTTTGGCAACGATGGAAATTATATCGTTCAATAAATATCGATTAATATATCGAAAAAGTATCAGTTCGTTTTAATTCAAAAACGGATAGAACTTCTCAGTAGACCAAGATACACGTAGATATAGATGTTGCTTTTTATCAACCCATTTCCACTTGAAGAAATATCTCGTTGACAACGCGTGGCTGACCGGGTGGAAGCTCGCGTTTCGGAAGAATTCCGAAACTTCGAAATAATTTTGGCGATATTACAATCGCAAAATTTCACAATCTTAAAATCGTCGCTTTGACAGGCTTGCCGCGGAACTCGTGAAAAATTCGATCTTAAATTCGCTGGATCTCACTGGGGACGAGCACGCGTCCTCCTCGTTTTCCTGTCTTGTTAATACCGAGTGTCACGGGGAATTTTCACGATCGCGTTTTCAAGAAAAGATATTCGAGACCTCGGTTCGAGATATATAATGGAGCCGTTCGGTGCACGCGTCGATTAACTCCATAAG
>JAITYT010000093.1:1061333-1086529 GCA_025433975.1 Liostenogaster flavolineata | reverse complement strand
AAAAAAAAAAAAAAAAAAAAATTAATTCTTACGTACGTATTAATTATCAATTACTGATTCATTTTATTCGGTTACTTCTGGATTATTAAAAAATGACGAATAAATATCGCGATACTCGTGAACGTGGAAGACGATAATTAAAAGGAATATATTTCGCATCTTGTACGTGGGATTCCCACTTAAGTAATACGTATCAGGGTGAAAGCCTCTAGCAATTCGAAAGGCGAACTAACGACTCTGCTCGCGAGAAAAAAAGGAATACGATGCGTTTGGTATAAGAACGTAGTCGGTACGTTCTCCAAATCGATTAAAAAGTACGTCGAACGTGCGTTTCTGTCAACGTTTACGTTTCTGATTTATTCAGAATTTCGATTGGAGCACGCTCGAATACTTTGACTCGTATGAGATGGTTTAATCGTAAACAGCAGGTCGAAGAAGCGTAGAAATTATTCGAATCGGATTCGCGTAAGATAAATAAATTTACGGAACTCGAGGCAAATTTATGTTACGCTCGAAATACCATAAACGGACAATGATTTAACAGTTTATTGGATTTCGATGCCTCGCGTTGTAGCGTTCTTTCATCGCGGTTCTTACGAGGCTTATTTCACGATGTTATCCTTTTTATCGTTAAATTGCATTCTGCGAATTCGGAATCGCAGAGAAAGTACTTAGATTCGGGTCAGCGTATCGAGTACGTTCTTTTTCTTGATTTACGAGACGAAGATAATTGTAAATTAAAAGAAAGTCGATGAAATCGTGCTATCGTTTCATTCGTTTTCGATCGACCTTACTTCTTTTCATTTCGTTGAAAGATCGCTCGTTCTTTTTCTGTTTCATTTCTTTTTGCAACGACCGCTCGACGAACACGCCTACACGTAACTCGATCGCATTGTTGTCTAAACGGATAACTTGAAAGGAAAAAAAATTCGGTAAATTCGAGAGAAACCAAAGGAGCATAAAATGGAAATCAAGCGTCTTTGAATCGATAAACTAAAAGCAACGAGCAATAACACCGAATTCATTGGTTAATCGAAATGAAAAGAATTCATCATCGAGACAATCAGACATCGAGATAAAAATTGTTTCTTTCGAAGACAAGAAGGAGTGAAAATAATTTGCCGGTGGTGCGAAGAAAGTGCAAGTGGACAAGTCGCTTTAAATTAAAAGACTCAATGCTTGTAGTTAGTTCTTCAACGTCGCAGTGGAACTCTACACCCGCCATTTTACTTTTGCCGCTTCTTCATTTTTGCCTTTTTTCTCTCTCTTCTTTTCTCCATGGAGCCTAGCATTTTTATCTCCTTAGTTCGCGGATAGTACATCGAAACGCGTATAGACGTACGTGCTTTTCCTTCCTTTTTTCGAAATTTTTGTTGCGCTATGCAAACGCCGGAGGTACGCGAAGCTCGAGACCGTGAGACTGTACGTGGCACCTCGCTGGCGCAGAAAGTCAACACTTAAAGCTCCGCGGCTCGAGATATCTCTGGCGAATGTATCGTGCGCGTAACCGCGTGGACAACGACCCGGATAAACGTTTCGCGTACATTCGGCGAAACGCAATTGCTTTCGTACCGGTCGAGACACGTTCGAATTTTTAATCCTCGTTTAAACATGCCAATTTTCCCGTGCAAATTTTCCTCAATTTATTTTTCAACGCGTTGCTCCGCTCTCTCGGTAACAGTTTTATTTGAGAAGCGCAAATGTTTCAGCGTATTCGAAAGGGGACATACATTTGTTTTGTTCCGTTGTTTCTTTCATCGCCGAGACTTTACAATTTGTCCAAGTATGCGGACATCGAGTGAATTGTTTTTTCGTATAATGTTAACAGTAGCGCGTAGACATCTTCCAACGTTCGAAGTATATAGGGGACTTGGCGAAGAATAAGTATGGTTCCTTGCCTTGATTTTTCAATCTGGCTTTATAGTTTCCGGCTAACTTCGTTATTTCCTCGGAGACCGACGTTATCTTTGCTTAGGTCTTTGCGAATTTCGTTATATATATATTTATACGTTTTTGTCGTTGAACCGAATAAGCCTCGTAATTTTTGCAAAGTCATTTCGAGACACAGTTGTCAAGGAAAATCAGATACCACACATCACATTCCAAACTGATAACGTCGTCGACAAAGATAATACATGAGACATAGGCAATAGATTTTTACGATAGTTCTGAAGATGCGTTTTAAGAGAATGCAGTTGTAACATAAACTTTTAAAACGATTAAATGATCGCTCGTGGTAGGGAAGACAGGCTACGAACTTATTTCAGAAAGTAAACAATAAAAAAAGAAGCGAATATTGAAAAATGTATCGTACGTATATCATGGAAAAAGTCGTGAATGAGAAGTGATGTTAAAGACGGTGCAATTACGTTCTTGTATATAGGAAATTTTAATTCAAATTTTAACCCTTTGCACTGCGGACAATTCTCGACAAAACCTTTCAGCAACTCCGAGTCATTTTTTTACCATGGGCTACCAAAGTGATCGCGCCACTGAGAAAGGACAAAAATCCTGCCTTGTCATTAAGAAAAGCTCGAAAAAAAAGTTCGCTTACCTTACCATGTCGCCGCAGCGGCGACAACGGAGTGCAAAAGGTTAAAGACTGTCATTTGACCGCGTGCGCTAGGTTTAGTATTAATAAGTCAAACTTTGTCGTAGGATAGGGTCTTTCCGAGAGACGGGCATAAAATGAGTCACCAGTGCTTGTACCTGAAATTTGGGCACTAGTGCCTCTATAGTCTAGACGCTTGGATGGGTACGAATTATGGGGGGAATAAGAATGAGTAATTTCAAAGTTCAAAGAGTCGACCATAGTAGAGTGTAGAAAAGGGTATAGAGTCCGTCGAGTAGAGTGGTGTGTCGTGTCGTGCTAAGAATGGAGACGCGTTACGCGTTGAAGCGTACAGTCGTGTAAAAATTGTTAAATACTTGTACATATTAAGTACTCGTATTGTCACCACGTAAACATGTATACTCGAGTCGATGGTTTGAACGAGGATAAAAAAAATATAAATTTTTGAATATCGCTATTTGGATTTTTCAGCTTTCACGTAACTAATCAAAGGTCTCTCGATGTGGAGAGAAAATGAGCTTGTTTCTTTTTATAAAAAAAAGCTTGGTTGTTTGGAGGACAAAACGAATAATTCCACGTTTTGATTTTGTTCGTATTTTGATATCAATGTCGGCGATTTATATTTTTCTAATAAAATTTGACGTCACTAAATGCCTCCCTCTTTATACCACTTATATAATAAATGAAACTAATAAGTAAAAAGAATTTATACACAGAATGGAAGTAATATTCAGCTAACGTGTACCATTTCACACACACACACATATATATGTATAATATAATTTATATATTTTATAATTTATAACTAATATAATATATATTATATAAAATGGAGCAAAATTTACCTATAGGTTGTAACTAAAAATTTCACTGGGAAGTCGGTATTTTCAACACCGATGTTATATCTTAAATTGTTCTCGTTCGTTCTTTCGTTGGCGAGATAAGCGTGGAAAAAAATAATTTGGAACGAGTCACTCGCGTCCAATAGGAGGAGTGCCAAAAACTTCGAAAGCACCTCGGTGTCCGCCTCTTTTTTTCGAGGCGACGCTCGCACACACACACGCGTAGACGGACGGAAGCGCTCGCACGGACACACGTCCGCGTGTAGCCAAACACGCGTATCTGTACTCGATGGGTACGACGGCGACAGAAGAGCGCGCATCGCGATCGATCGATCGGCAACTATCCCGGGCATTTTATCGATTACACGAAGAGCCCAAAAGAGACGAAATGAGAGAGGAGAGAAGCTGGGAGAAAGGGGGGAGGGAAGGGAGCAAAAGGGTGGCAACAGAGCGGAGGCGATCGTATGGATACACGAGAGCGAAAAGAAACGCGCTCGCGTGTGTTCGTTGGATGCGCGTGTTCGCGTACAGTTCCTAGCCAAATTATTACGATTTTTCAAAAATCAATAGGTTCTTATCGTTATCGTAAATATGTCATTATATTCGAAGATATTCGAAGAGAAAATTCAACGTGTGGTAACGCATGGAACATACGCTTGTGTTTTTTTCTTCTCGACCTTTTACAATTCGTTCGATCGGTTTGGAAATACCTGTCGTGCGTGACACGATGGAAAGTATAATCCGTTGGGACAGTATCGATAGTTCTTAACGGTTTAATTTCATTTCATTCGTGTTTTCAGCAGACGGCTAGCCGTAATAATTTGACCGACAAGAAGATAATAAAGAGACAGGCAAGTGCGCGTGCATCGAATCGCGTCTAGAACGAAGCCAAAATGGTAAAGCCCGGATAGATATGACATCCATCCAACCGTGCATTCATCCGTCCATCGACGAATGGAATATGGGTGAATGGTATTGTACGATGCCCCTAGCATCATCGGGGAAAGAAAATCTAACAAAATGATCGATCGACGAGCACAAGAGAGCAATTTCGAGGCTTACCAAATTGTTCGCTTGGCGCAACTAAAGAACGATAAATACGACGATACGTAAAATTGTTACACGTTGAATAATTTCTTGCTCTTTGTCAGTGGCATTAGTGTTCTTCCGTCTACGCGTGTGTTCGAGTTTGTACACAAAGAAGGGAATTTTTTCAATCGCTTGACCTAACATTCGGAGATAGAGGGGATATGCATCGACTTGCTAACTTCCTTTTATTTTAAAGCAAAATAGAAGTTTTTAACGATAATTAATGTAAAATTAGAGAAATATCGAAAGGCCTTATTGTTCATTGGATGACCCGATGCATACGCGTACATATCCACAAGCGTATCGATCGGATTCGATACTCAGCTTGAAGAATCGACGAGTTATCGTGGCACTTTGCAAAGTGCGCTCCGGAACAAGGGAGACCTTTCAATTACGGACGGTTATGCATTATCGTTGGAACGATGGTCGTGGCATTGGGGAGAGAATTTTTTCTGCGGATAGGGAAGCCGCGTTGAACGAAGCTTTACAATAGGGCGTATTTCAATGACTCGAACTTGATCGATCAACGAGTGCATTTCATTATTCACCGATTTTGTTACCATACTAACCTTCCGCCTTCGCTTACTTCGTTCAATCGGGTCTTGAAAAATTTCTCAGCAAATCAGGCGCGTACTACGTGAACTAAGAGAATAAATGATAAACGACGAACGATAAACCAGTTTCATAAATTGTCTTCATCATATCGATTAGCCATAAAAGGCTAAAATTTTTAAATTAACATTTATTTTAAAAAATTCTCCAAACTCCACGAAGAAAATTTATCCACGCAACGGAAGCGGCCAGGAGCACCGAACTAGTCGTGAACACGGAAAATTCACGTCGAGGTCTGCCTTATATGCCTTTCTAGTTGCACGCTCGCGAGCAACGTAATGCCCTAAATTGAATTTTCGACTATCTCGATCGTATCGTCCTTTGTTCCACTCGATTTTGCTCGTATCGAAGTACACGCTAGGGAACGATGCAAGGGAGTACCACAAAACCGTTCCGTCGATTTCTATCGTTCGCTCGATAACGTTAACTCGGCCGACATCGAGCACTGCACGCTCGCATCGCGCCGTAAGTCATGGCGCGTGGCGTGTCTTCTCGTGATAAAGAGTGGAGGCTCGACGGGGTGCGCCTGGTAGTCGCGTGCTTCTCTGTCGTACGAGCAAACGACTTTGGGTTATTCTCAGGTGCACGGGATGAGAGCAAGGAAAAGTTGTTCGAACGGAGGAACGCCGCTTCGTCGCGCGGAGACCAACACCTAGAAAGACCTAAAGGCCTAGAAAGGCTACCGTAAGAAAGATCGCTCGTGTCTTTCGATCAGGATCTTTCGAAGAGTCGATCGATGTTCCGTCTTCGTCGTTACGTCGCACGAAAAACGACCGGTGGAATCATCAGTTTTCACCTATGCGCGAGGACTCGCGTAAGATCTTGCAGAATAATCTTCATACGGATTATTACGTGGGCTAAGTGGGTTATGTGGGTGTGGAGTGGGCTAAGAGTCACGAAGGCGTTGCAATTTTTTCGAAATTATTTACCGCCAAGAAGCTAGATCAACGACTTTTGGACCAGCCTGTATTTTCAACGTGCTTGACAAGCGCTTGGTAAGCGTTACTCCGTATCGAAACTATTATCCCATTTTAAAAAGTAATCTTCCATATATTAGGTTTGGGCATAAGTTCGTAGCGTTCGTATCAAAGACTTTTATTTAAACAAAGATCAATAGTTATAACGATAAATTAATCAATTATGTATTCGCCGTTGCTGTTTATTCCGTGGTTAGTTTGAAGACTACATACAGCTATACGGGCATAATAAGTATTTATCGAAAATAAATAGATCGAATTCATTAAACTTTCATTTTTCATCTTCTCTCTCCGGACGTCAAAGAAAGAAAACAATTTCACACGTAGCATGAAAATTCTATTTTATAGAAGGCGAAGTGCTAAAATTCGCTCTTCCCGTCCAGAAGAAATGGGGCAATCGTTTCGATGCAGTGCGAGTATATAAAAGGAGAATAAAAAAGTGTTTTAATCCGTTTCTAGGGTCCGTTAAAGATCTGACCATCGTTAAATAATAACGTTTGACAATGATGACGGTAACGACGATCGCGCTTGGATCGTTCAAGTCGAACAATTCTCTCTCGTTCTTACTTCACTTTTCATTCACCGTAGTTCCAGGAAGGTGCGAAGGAGTCGTGCGAACGAACCGTTTCGACTTTCCTTCGCTTTATCCACGCCTTCTTGAGCCGAATCCTCCCGCAGGCAGAATCCGCTCCATCTTGCTTCGTTATTTACCGAGTCGTTGCACGATTATGCGTCAGGGCGAAATCTTTGAACGATTAACGTTATACGACGATGGGTTTAATGGCGAAACGAAAGAATGGCTCGGTTAGCTGCCGCTCTTCGACGGAAAGAAAAGTTTTCTTGCGTTCGAAACGAGATTGGCTGGTTGTTGGGGGAAACTGGTTCAAAGTATTCGTATTTACCGCAAACTTTATAGGTTTATAGGGTTGGCCAAGGAGGACGCTGCGAGTTCCTCCCATTGCTAGCTTTCTTACCTGTAGCCGCGCAGGACTATGCGAGCCGTTTGAAACTATCCCACGCTCGTGTTCGAGCGATGCGTGATTATGCACGGAACTCGTAACGAAGCACTTAACCGTTTTTAATGGGTGGAACTTTGATTTTTCAACAGACGTTACTCGCGAACCGTTTACTCCTTGCCATCGGCGGCTGTTATTTCCGAAGCATTGGCGGCCATCTTTAAAATTTGGTAAGCGTCGATTCGTACGAGCTGAAAAAACATACTTTTCTTTTCGTTCTAAATGCGTCTCATACCTTAAGAATTATAATTGAAACACCAGATATTTTTATATATTTGAGCCGTTCGTACGGAGTTAATCAAAATGGCTTCTAAAATAAATTACTCGTTATTCAATGGCCAACAAACGATTTGCCGTTTAATGGTGTTAATCTTTATTATTCAGGAGAGTTATTACCAATGTAAAAAGTTATGACTAATTTAAGATTTTTCAAAAAGTGGAGTCGATCGATGCGTGCACTGAACGGCTCATTCGATACTTCGGATCGCTTATGGTACGACGATAAATATTCCAAGCGTTGCAGAGGAAATTGAGTTTGTCGAGACTATTTGGACTTGAGACGGTGTTTCTCTTGACGAAAATAACGAATCGTCCCTCAGTGAACAAAAGTGTTACTTGAAGAATATTATTCATTGATGCAATCAATAACCGCAGAAACTATCCCACGCTCGCGTTTGAACGATGCGTAATTATGCAAGGAACGCGTAACGAGCCACTCAACCGTTCTTAATGGGCGGAACTTCGAATTTTTATCAGACGATCTTACTCGTAAACCATTTGCTTTTTGTCATCGACGGTTGTTACGTTCCGAAGCGTTAGCAGCCATCTTTAAAATTTGGTACGTGTCGATCCGTCTAATTGGGTGCCAAATTGGCACAGAATAAACGATTAATTTTCAAGAAAAAAATCTAAGTTCCATTCCGACACAGCGATCAATTCATTCTTATACATAGATATTAGACGATGCGGTGGCATAATCGCCGTTGCGCATTGTAACTATTTATGGGTTGATATCGATTCTTCGTCGTAACTAATTTCGAGAGCTAGCGACCACGAATGGAAGGAGTACGAGAATATTCGCTCGATCGTAAAGGTTCGACTTCGTAGAAAGGTAGTTTCGAGAACTAGTAATGTCGTTCGATCAACGTTTTCGTTCGTAACGTGTCGAAAATGGACTTCGATCTAGCGTGGAACGCGAGTTTTCTCGCCTTTGGTTTTCGTGAAACTTGGTGAACATCGATCGTTGTAATTTAATCTTGAGAAATTACAGTTCTTCGAAAGTTTGCTCCTTTTAGGACGCGAGATAAAAGGAATACGAGGCGAACTTTTTATCGGAGTATTCCTTAAAAAATTCGTAAATCGAACGGGGTTAAACGATTCCCTTTTTTCTATCCATTTTCCTTCGAGATTCTTCCCTACGTTTTCATTAGGACTCGGCATTTAAAAAATCGATCGGAGGAATACGAACTACATTGGCTGACCAACCGGTATACCGAACAATTTATTTTTGACGTTCTTTTCTGCAAATATCCGATATCCTCATCCTGGATGTTTATTTTACCGTTTATTTTATGTCTATTTTGCCAATAAAACCATTTAGCTATTTTGGTACGGCGCTCACCGGCCACGAAACCTTGCCCCTAGCCGGCGCTCGCTTCCGTACGACATTACGAGCAGCTTTATTTGTAATATAAATCAGCATAGCGTATGTTTTTAACATGGTATTTCTAAATACAGTCGACGCTTCGATCAATTTCAAAAAATTGTCGAAATTTAATGATCTAACAGAGACGCCTGTCGACAGGCGCAGGAACGTAAATTTTTCTAGGAGGATGAAATCGTTATCGCCTAGTTCGAAATACGCTCTCGATTGTCGGTGACGTAATACTCGATGAGGTAGTACTGTGTCATCGATCTATACAAATAAAAATATATATCGCCTTTGATACGAATCCATCGGGAAATTATCCGAATTTTCGAAGAGCATCGTATCGTATGCACACGAGCTCGAGGAATATTAGTTACACGCAAGAGTAAATTTTGGAATTTATTAAATTGCTGTCTCTCGCGCGTTACAACGTAACGACGAATCGTCGATGTAACAACGTTACTCTGTTCCCAAGTGCCTTCCTGTTTCTCGTGGTCCAGCACGAAGAAGGCGCGTAGTCAGATTCATATGCGCGAATCCTAAAAATAGGAAAGATAGAGATAAAAATCGATAGTCGCGCGCGTTCTTGGATGTAATCTGCGAGGCTGTTCCAGTGGATGAAAATTTTTAAATAGCAACAAGGTTGTCGTTATTTCCAACCTCATACGCACGTTCCAAGTAATCCATTTATGGATGCCGAAATTTCTCCACGCTCGCTCTGCCGAACTTTTAAAGCCGGATGAATGATCGCAGCTCGGATTGTCGATTAGCGGGTCGTTCGATTCTTCGTGAGCGTCGTGACATCGCACGTTTCAAATTCTGAAAGATCGTAGAATTTTGTTCGATTTTATACATTTTTGAACACGTTTAAACTCCAAAGTCATACATTTTTTGAGCGAATTTGGAAAAAGTCCCAAGGATCGTTTATCGGTCACGGCAGGCTACCGAATACCCATTAATTCCTTGAATTCTCCATCGATTTACGGTCGACGAAGCGCAAAAGCTTAATTGGATTATTTCAGAAATTTAACAACGATTCGAGGAGAAAGTTTGGAGACGAGTTTGAAATTGTAAACTCAAAACCATCGGACGACATTCGCATTACTTTATTAAAATTTTACGGCGAAACTCACTCTTTTCTGTGCATTTTCTCGAATTGTTTCAAATATTTTCTTACTTTCAAACTGACGTTACTCCGATAATGCTGTGTAAAGAAACAAACCATCGGTTTCTTAAAGCAAACTTTCCAAACATACCTAGTTTTCGGGCTGTCTTATAAATGTGATTTTTTTTCAATCGCACGAAGTAAATGACCAAGAGTGAGGTGATAAACTACCTTTATAAACTCGCTACAAAAACAGCTAGTAAATTTACCATCTTTTTATCCTTATTTAAGACTAACGAAGCATATTCTTTATCTTAATTTTGAAAAATAAAACAAGTACGAAGAAACCATTTTATTTATGCAACGATTTAATGCAGTTACTTATTTCTCAACGAATAACAACGGATAAAATTGCTCGGAAAAATACCCAAGTCGCCGTTTTTTACAGCGATCGTTTCGACGAAGGAAGCTCCATCTTTCGTGAAAAGGAAAAAATGAAAAAAGAATCGGGGTTCCTGATCGACGTCTTAACGACGTTAATGCTCTACTCGCGTCCTTTTAAACGATCGATCATTCTGTAAAAGACAGGGACAGAGAGACAAGCAGCAGGAAGACGTCGAAAGACAACGAGGACTTCAACGGCAAAAACGTCCTACGTAGTCGAATCTCGAACTGGTACGAGTGCGAGTATCGAATCGTTCGATTATCGCGCGAATTCTCGGTATTTCGAGCGCCTCTTATTTTCAGAGCGATCGCGTAACCTCGCTTACATCGGCCCGGGGGATGTCGGACCCTTTGAAAGACATTTACTGCGCCGAGCAGATAGTCATACCCGTCACCTTTCCCTATATGCTGAAGTTTTACGCCAAAGCAGCCATACGCACTCAGCCGTACGACTTGCTGCGATGGACCGCCGCTTACTTTCGCGCCATGGCGAACGGTGAGACGCCACCCGTAAAGGTATCATCGTTTCCAGCACGAAAACCCATTCTGATTTATTCCAAGGAACCGAAGAGTTCGTCATAGGACCGATCGATGTTGCTTCGTAGTTCTAAGCTGTTCTGCCATCTTTCGTAGATTCTAGGATGTCTTTGGTAGATTCTAGGATGTCCTCGGTAGATTCTAGGGTTTCCTCGGTAGATTCTAGGATTTCCTTAGTATTATATATTCAAGGATGTCTTTAGTAGATTCTAGAATGTCTTTGGTAGATTCTAGGATGTCTTTGGTAGATTCTAGAATGTCCTTGATAGATTCTAGGATGTCATTGATAAATTCTAGGATGTCCTCGGTAGATTCTAGGGTTTCCTCGGTAGATTCTAAGATTTCCTCGGCAGATTCTGGATTTCCTTAGTATTATATATTCGAGGGCCTTTAGTAGATTCTAGAATGTCTTTGGTAGATTCTAGGATGTCATTGATAAATTGTAGGATGTCCTCGGTAGATTCTCGGATATCCTTAGAATCGTTAGTTTCCTTACGGAGTTCAAGGGGATGGATGGAACCGAATTCATCATCGTTGAGGAAGCGTGGGAGTCGCGTGGGTGTCGCTTCGTTCGGGCTATTCGAAAGATGGAAACGAGGGGAAAGAAGCTGCCAAATTCGAACTATCAGACTTTTTTGAAAGGCCAGGAGGAAAAACTCCTTAGAGTTTTTGCAAAAAGATCGACGCACGGTCATTTCCTCCTCTCTTTATTTCTCTACAATTCCATTTCATCGGCCAGGAATTTGTTAAAATCTCGATAAAATCTGGAAGGATCCTCGATTAAAGAACGAAAGCACTTTGATAAAAGGAAAGGTAGAAAAGGAGGAGGAAAAAGTGCATAGCGGGTTTAACCGAACAAAGCTTCGTGCCTTTATTGACGTCCATAAATAGCGGCACCTCGATAAATACGGATCGTCGATCGTTCGTTGGAGTGTGTAGGTCCGTGTAGGCGAGTGCGAAAGACAAAGAGGGAGGAACAGCAGCCTGCGCGCCTTCGTAGGACGAGAGGAAAAGAGAACGAGGAAGAGGAAGAGAAAAGAGAAAGAAAGGAAGCGGGGCGCGTTCGAAGGCTCTCGATCGTTTTGGAAGGCTGTCGGTACTTAAACTGTCGCGTTGACGTTGCGCGTACGACCGTTTAAGTAGCGCAGAACGTCGTCGTTGATCGTCACAGCGCGTTCACAGCGCTTAGCTACGCGTCTTGAACTCGCAAAAACTTGCCCCGGTCGACGCGATAATATCACCGTTTATCGTTAACCTTAATAAGCGTTCGGCTCTTAACCTCTCGTCTGTTAATCTCCTCCCACCTTTGCCTCTCTCGTCGTGGATTTCATCTCTCATCCGACCAGTTTTGCCAAGCTTTGGCAAGAATCTTAACTCTTTGCCGACGGAGTCGATTCGATAGAGAGAAACTAGATCTTTCTTTAAATTCGACGACTAACCGTTCGGTACACTATACCATTGCGTACCTTATCCGCGACGATAAAACGACTCGGGCGGTTATTGGTCGATGCTCGTCCGCAAAGGGTCGATCCTTAAGATTCTCCAAGCTGAATTCCCAGATGGGAAAAATTCTTCTTCGAAGCCAAGAGAAAAGTTGCGGTTGGCGAGGACTAACTCTCGATCGTTCCAGCGCGGCTTCCTCCACTTCGTAACGGCTTCGCGTTGAAAAATAATCCTTTCCTTTCCAAATTAATCTCCGAGGTGTTCGATCCTCTCGCGATTCCGCGTTTTCACGCATCGTGTACGCTCCGCGAAGACTCGCTCCATACTTCGCGAAGTGCTAAATATTCAAGAGTCGTTCGTGCGATTCTGGAATCAATTTGCATCTTCCCGTCTTACTTTAGGAGAGATTAGAATACCCGGAGTTCTCTCATCCCAGCGGCATCACGCCTGCCTTTCTCAAGACATTGCTGAAGAGATTCGGTCGCGTGGACAAGGTCAGTCTGAGGGCACTCTTACGAGACTGGCATGGAATCGCTTTGCCCGAGAGCAGCCTCTATCGAATCTTCAGCATCGGTGGATTCCTGCCTGGCGAGGAATGCGACTTTTATCAGTTTCTTTCCGTCGCCTGTGGATTCCTGGGTAACGTAAGGGAACGCTCTCGAGGTCGATAAACGCCGAGAAAAATTCCATCGCTTCCTGGGCGCATAGCGTCTTCCGATTGGTCGGCCGATCGATCGAAAAGTTTTAGCACCCGTTTTATCGAGTTGCTCGAGAAGTCTCGGACGATTTTTGGTAGATTCTGGTCGATCGCGAGCGTTCACGGCCAAATCAAGGCATCGATGGTAAATAATCAAAGCATCGCCACTCGTGAAGTAACCGTTCTTCTAACTCCAAGTGTCTAGTTCGACCGTTTGCGAGCGTTTCATACGGCTTTTTGTCCCAAAAATCGCCGGAGACTTACCTAACAACTCGATGTATCAGGTCGAGGAATAAGTTCGTAGCGTTTTAGCACCAAATTTCACGCAACATTTTTCTTACGTTTCAACGAACTTTATCTAACCGAGTATGTTCCATTTTAATCTATAACTTTCCGCTATTTTTGGGGTAGAACCATTATTTGTGATGAGTCCGGGCTATATGGTGGATGCATCGAAACTTCCCAGTCTGGCGTTATCACGATGAAAGACAAGTCCCTTTCTATTGGCCAATCGTGGCCGTTTTTCCTCAATCGCTTGCTCCAATCGTGTTAGTTGTTGATAGCAGAGACTCGAATCGATCGTTCGACCAGGAGGTAAGACTTCGTGATACACGATTTTTCGAATAGTACTCTCATATCTGATGCATTTTTCACGTTTAGATTCAGAGCAATGTCTGGAATGCTTACACGTCGATTTTCTTCGATTTCTCTCACGATTTCGTCAACATTTTTCACTCGTGTTTAAATCGTTATAACTTTTGATCGGAATCACCAATTTTATTAACTGTTTTATGTAAATATCCTCCGAAACATAACCTTCCAAGCACCGCTTGGTACAACACGACGCGATGGCTATTTCCAGAGAGATGCGATCTTGAAGTCGTTTGTGCATAAAAACGCTACGAACTTAAACCCCAAGCCAATAAATATCGTAACGTATCTTTCGATAGATCGCGCTGATCACAGCAGGGACGATACGTAGGGCATTATAGAGGATGGCTTGGCTATTATCAACCTTTGTCCGTTTTTATCGGCGAAGACTTTCCGAACAAACCAATAAAATTGTCCCGTTCGATCGAAAGGCTTCGCTCGCGTCGATATTTAACAACGAAATGTCAATGCGACTTATACGGTGGCGCGGCACGCGTTGCTTGCGAATTACCGCGCTATATCACTTCGAGTGTTATTTGATTTTCTCTGTCTCCTCGTCGAAAACGGTCGTCTTCTCCTACGCCTTATAAAGTGTCAGCAGCACTGGCTGCGGCAAGAGAAACGAGCAAATGTTTCGGTGGAAACGCCATTACGAGTGTCGCCCTCGCTGTTTTCCACAGTTAATATCGCAGCTGTCGCGACTTGTAAACTGCGTAAGTTTATTTTCTCGTAGGGGCGCGTCCGCGTGTAAAGGAGAATTAAGAAAAAGTAGAGCCGCTCCGTTACGAAGCCCCGACAACTTTTCCAACGTTCCACCAACGAAAATAATCTCGTTCGAACATCGACACGTACACCTTCGAATTTTATTTCGTTCGACCTAATCGATATTCTCGACGTTCGAAGCCTTTCTATGGACCGATTATCGAACAATTAGCGAGACTCGCGCCTGCTTTCTTCTTCTCTTCCATTTTCTTTCCTGCGGTTCTCGATTCGCCTTACTAGAACTTATTGGAAACGATGATATACGTCTGCGAGACACTGACGGAAGAACCGGAAGGTGGCTCCGCGATGATTCCCTTGGGCGTTTTCCTCAAGCTTTACGGATATCTGGCGGATCTCGATTGCAGCGGTGATCGCCAAGTGGGCGAAGCGGAAGAACTGTTTTGTACTTGCCAACCTATTAGCACCACTACCTCCACGAGCGTATGCAGTACGACCGAGTCGTGGGATATTTGTTACGACGTTGATAGGATGATGTTGGAAAAGGTATCGTTATTCTTGCCTCCATATTCGAAATTATTATGAATTTCTGAAACGATCGCGATATTACCGTCGAACTTGACGGATGAGGTGGATTCGACGCTACAAGAATCGAACGAATGAAAATAATCCGCGTGTGCTCGGGGGTTTGGTCGATAAGCTCTTGGCTGAGCTCGCGATTGTTTAATAAAAAAAGAATTGTTCCGGGGCAGAATAGGCCGGTACTTCCCCCTAACTAAAGGACTAAAGTCCCTCCGCTAAAAGGATTAAAAGGGGGAAAAATGGTATCGCATTGGTGGAGAGGTAGAATGCTTTTCAGAAGTCATCGTCGAAAACGACATTTGGTGATCGAGCATCGATCGAACAACCAGCGTCATCCGGAGCAGCCCCTCTTGCTCTAGAATCTAATCCGGAAGCGTAAACACGCCTGATATCCGATCAACATGGATCGCTAGGTCATCCGCTAGACGAGACAAACTGATAACACGAATCCTTTACCTTGTCATTGCAAAGAAAGACTTATCAGTTTGCACGATATTTTGCTAACGAATCTTTTGATCGACGAGACAAGCTGGGTTGCCCATCGCAGAAATATGCGTGACCCAATTAGACTTAGGAAGAATCCATTCTTCGGCGTAATGTAAGAAACGTAAAGAGTGACCGATCTTTGCGTATTTCTCGTCAAAAGTTTCCAAAAATCGTATTCGTTGGTGACTTCTATGAAAAGATCGAAGTTGATCTTTGATACCCTTTGGAAATTTTGCTTGGCTTTCGAACGGTTAAACCGTTCGAGTCCCACGATCGGATTCCGTATCGGAAAGATCTAAAATATTGGATTCTGTTCGAGTCGGTGCCCTCGACTTCACCGATACGTATTTAGTCGCGTCGCCATTTTCTTTTTTATCGTACGTCAAAGAAGAAGCGCGATCACGTTGCCCGGTGCTTCCGGCACGACTAAATTTTGTCAACGAGCCTTGGGACTCCAGCGGTTAAAGTACAAAAAAATGGCTGAGAATCCCGATGGTTACCGAAATGCTGTCTCAGAATTCTCTGCTTCTTCTTCTCCCACTCTTTGATCGTTCGTTCTAGAAGAAGAGAGCGAGGGGAGGGAGAGAGAGAGAAGGAGAGAAATGCAAATAGACAGAGAAAGAACGATCGTATCGATTCGAACGTCGCGTCTGCGCTGCGATAAAACCCATTGATTTGCATTAAGTGGATGTCAGGGCGAAAGAGAGTACGAGTCGACGACAACGGATTCCTGCGACATGTTCAAATCGCTCGAAGATCGTTCTCTGGACGATCGCACCGAACTCGAGAAACGTGAGATCGTGCGCACGGAAGTCGACGATGAGGCAGACGCGATGGCCACGACCTTGGAGGCTGATGCGGGACGAGAGGATAACGAGATCGAGGTTCGTAAGGGAATACGCGAAATTTCTTTTCGACGAGCAATGAAAGGCAAGCTTCGCAAAACCATTTGCCTTTCGACGCTCCTTCGATTCGCGCGGAACTCATCTCTTCAGCTTCTTAACCTACTTTCTTTCAAATGGTTCAACGTTGTTGGAACAATAACGTCAAATCTTGCTGCTGATTCACGCGTACTCAGAGACCCGTCAAAGGGCTGACAAAGTGAAATATGAAATGTCGGGTATCGAACTTGCCGACTAAAACAATCGGACATTTCGTACTCGAGCTAATGCAACCTTCTCTTTACGAACGATTGTACGATAGGAGAAATCCACCGAGAGACATCTCATCCAGGAGGAGAGGGAAAGTCACGTATCCCCCGATCGAATGGACGACGAGGACGATGCTAACGCTCGAGACGACACGAAAGATTTGGACATCGTTGATCATCGAGACGAGGCAGAAAGCGCTCGAGTGGCTGAAGATACAGACACGGATATAGTGGAAACCCCCAAAGACGAAGTTAACGTGGCAGATGATCAAAGAGTCGTCGATAACCGAGTCAACGTGGCCGAAGAAAAAGCAGAAGTCACCGATCGTCCAGTCGACATGGCCAACGATAAAGTGGACGTGTCCGAAGATCGGGTCGACATGGTCGAAGACAGAGTCGACGTGTCCGAAGATAAAGTAGAAGTGGTCGAAGATGAAATGCTCGTGGTCGAAGACAGAGTCGACACGATCGAGGATCCAGTCTTCATGGTCGAAGATAAACTGGAAGCTGCCAAAGATCGAATCGACACGGTCGAAGATAAAGTCGACGTGGCCGAGGATAAAGTAGAAGAGGCCGAAGATGGAGTCGACACGGTCGAGGATAAAGTAGAAGAGGCCGAAGATGGAGTCGATAGGGTCGAGGAGAGGGCCGATTTCAGCGATTACGATTCGGAGTACGATTACGCGGAGGAAGGTGGGTTTGAGATGACGGTGGCGGAGTCGTACGAACCGCTAGGCCTGCAAGATCTCCTCGATAATGTTTGCGAGTGCAAGGACCAGCTACCAGACTTTACGCTTTCCGTGACACCTCCGCCATCCACCCCCGATTCGTTCGAAGAGTTCATCGACAGAATGCGATCGGAGGTAGGAGAAGGTCGACCGAAGATCGATTACCGCGTAGCTGGAATCGGTCGGCCAGTCTCGGTAAATCGCGTCACTGCCGTCGGCCTTTGGCTGGCCGAGTGCGCGCGTCGACAAAATGGCGTTGTTGGTCCGCGTAATCTGAAACACTTTCTTTGCCCCGTGTTGTACGATGAGAAGAACGACAACGACGATCAATTGAGTGTTTGCGTTTGAACGATTCCGTGGAAAGAAAGCCACGGCTTTTTTTTCTTTTCGCGCGGGGAAGGATGAAAAAGATGGGCGAAAGACTCGATGGATTTTGGAATCCCTTTAATAATAAGGAATAAAGTTCACTATGTAAACCGTAACAATTTGTTGAAATCGAAAGTTCCTTTGCCTCAACTTGACGCAACCGCTATCCCCACGATCATCGACTTATTTTCAACTTATATATACTTACGTATCGGCTTGAGTATTCAATTTTAACAAAGCAACAAAAACCTTCGCCTTATCGTGAAACTTTGCTCGTCTTTCGTTGGTCCACTGAAATATTCGAAGGAACTTATCACTTGGGTGCGCGCAGTTTCGACCTTCTCTTGGCTGACGTCGATGATCGTCTTTACCGATTATCCCAACCACGCTACCGCCATTGTGTCGCGGCCCACCTATACCCAAAGGAGTCGAGCTTAATCGTAGACTGTTCCGGATATCCTCGTCTTCTATCTCCTCCTCGCTATCTTTCTTCGATGAAAAGGAAAAGGTGCTATCTAAGCGACGCAGCGGTGGCCACTTACGTACTCGAGGCAGGAACTCGTACGATTAGATGGGTGCTAAAGCGAAGGGAAAGGATGGAGCGAGATAACGACTAGGTCGAGAAAGAATACAGGAAGGTCGACTTTATTCGTATATATTTGGAAAGCTAGACGAAGGCGCCGCGATTGCACCTCGAGTCGAGTTAGGTCTGCCGAGTGGCCACGATGTCTAATTTTCGCGCGACGTCTCTTTTAATTCTTTACCTCGTTGCCAATGCCTCCGTGGACGCGTGGGACATTCGAGGAACTTTCCGCGATGTCGAGGAAACGAAGGACAACGATCTCCGTGACAGCCAACTCCAGAGATTGAATCTCATCTTTCCAGGTGAGATTGGAAAACGATTGGCAAAGCGCGATAGGATCGAACCGTATCTACGCTTCCGAAATTTGGCGACTCGATCGTCGGTTCTTGACGCGACTTGGCACGCGCGAACGTCGCGATTCTCGTCATCGAATCGTCTCTTAAAAGAACAAGTCGATCGAGGCGCTTAATAAAACGTCATGGAAAGTCATTCTCGTATCGATGAAATATCGTTGGCGAATGTACACGTCCAATACGTTCACGTGCCAATCGATTAACTCCACTTTTGCAATTCTTTTCAATTTAACCGTCGAAATGCTCGATCCGATCTCTATTTTTTTTTTTATATTTTTAACGTATTCTCTCCAACGATGAGAATTATCATCATTGAACGATGATACTTTTTGGCCGTTGAATAATCATCGATTTATATCCGATTAACTCCGTACTTCGATATAAATCACTGCAACGATACGATTCAAACGTAGCAGCAGCGATCGCTCGATGATAACGGTAAATAGTTTAATTAGTAAACGAGGTGAAGCTATTCAGCAACATTATTACGTCACTTTTCTTCCCTTTTTCTTTTACGGAGTTAATCGAATTGGTCCATGTTTATCCGAACTACTACTGTTTATTCCGAAGAACCCCTTGGCGAAGAAGTCCGAAATGCTCGTCTGGTAGGAAAGCGACCTTTTCTCGACCACGTTTCCACGGTCCGTCGAAGATCGGCTCGATCCCATCGCCGAACGAGATCGATCGTTGGTCGTAACAACGTCTCGGGAGCTTCCTTCTATTGTCCTTCAGGAACGAAGTGGTGCGGAAGCGGTAACGTGGCGATGAACCAAAACGATCTGGGTGAATTCGCGGAGACGGACGCCTGCTGCCGAGAACACGATGGTTGCGACGACACGATCGAGACTATGACCAGCAAGCACAACTTGACCAATCCTTCTTTTTATACAAGGTACAAGGCGGGATACGAGTGTCCCCCTTGCAGTCGGACGGGTCGATGAGTTTTTCTTCGTTCGCGAGGAAGGCGTCTCAATTTCGAAGTAAAAAATTCGTTGAAAATCGACCCGATCGACGAGGTAAAATCGTCACCGCTTGCTCGATGGTGTAATCGATTTTTCTAAATCAAGACGTTTATCTAACGAATCTTTACGGCTGATCAACGAACGAACGAAATATCGTTGAACTAAAAGTCGAAGGGAAGGGGACGAGTTACCCGGATTGATTCGCTGTAAAAGCAGCTGGTAAATTTACCTCGTTTTTGTTCTCCATTTTCGAGTCTTGAATAATGTATTTTGATGAACATTTCCTAGAAATTTGTCGATCTTAAAAACCGTATTGTCTATGGGACGACCCAACGTACGGAGCGAGAGATTTAAATTTTACTTCTGCAGGTATATTGGAATATTAGACTAAGTGTTTTCTACGAGAAGGAGACCCCTTTAACCGCTCCCATCGTCTATCGACGATTCGAAGTCTCTTTCTCTTCGTTACGTTTGCTCGTTATAACACTTTTGAACAATTTTTCCCTTAAATAAAACGCGACGATTAATACAATTAGGAAAAAATAAAGAAACAAAATTTGTCTTGCGCCTGTGGGAAGCTATACTTCGAATTAAAGGGTTAAGGAGAAGTTGGAAGAGGAAATGCGAAAAAGCGAGGATGTCGAGTTTCGAGTTGTTTCGAAAGTGTCCAAACTGCCTCGAAGGCGTCAACTTATCGTTAGGCAAAGTCGTCGGGTAATGTCGGTTACCAAGTGCAATTCTAACGCCCATTCGTATTGGACGTGTTTTGCATCGTGTCACTCGCAGGTGGCCATCGCGCGCGTGTCTCGACACGACGAACACGCCAATTGGCAGGGAAACGCCGGTACGGAGAAGTTTCGAGTCCAATCGTACACAGTCTGTATGTAGTCGGTACACTTTCGGTACACCGAGCGTAAATGATTTTATCGCTTTACGTTGTACGTTTACGTGTACGGTAAACTCTAGATTTTATGGATTACTCGAGGAAGCGTTTGTCGTACCTAACGACAGAAATCGAAATTGGCACTCGCGCTAAAACGTCGTTTTAAGGTGCTTAGTTTGATTAAATCGAGGCGCGATACGAATTTCGCGTGGATCGTATAAAATACTAATTTGTTTCGTAATCTCTCGCGGTGCTAAAAATAAATAAAGATATTTATTTAACTCTTTCTCTTTTCTAGAGAAAAACAAATTTAACGTAAGATCGTTAGCTCGGATTTTCCTCCGACAAGTGTAAAATTAAATTGAGAAGTATCGCTTGTTGGTTCGAACGATTAGCTAGAAGCGAAGCGATTCCCACGAAGAAAGAGCATCCGCGTACCGCTTAAATACGAGGGATAATTTCAAAAAGTGATCCGTGATAATCTCTCGCCTCTCCTCTATTAGCAACGGTCTTTCTCAATGCACGTTTCGTTTTAGTCTATTAGCATTGCGTTACTTCGTTCGAAATAATCCATCGAAAAGTTCCACATTTTTAAATTTATCGTTGAATAATCCTACGTAATAAAATGTCCGAAACATTTCATAAGCAGTTATTTTTAAAAAACATTTCATATCATACGACTCGATGGGACGAACGAAGATATCTTCTCCTTTCACATTTATCATCGTACGAGTTAAATCAGATCGATGTATCAAGAATTCCCTAATGTTTCACGCCGAACTTACCGATACTTTACGAATTCGTGACTCGCCTTTAAAAAGTTACGTAATAGAATATTTACGATGTATTGCGAAAAATATGCGATCTGGTATAAATTGGTATGCGAATAGGACAATTTTGTCAAATAACGATCGCAAATCGGTTATTTATTAACGCGGCAGCTTGGAGGCCGATTAAATCGATTGGAGCCTCGCGCTTCAGCGGCGCGTTCATTCGTGCGAACCTGTATTAAAAGACGGTCAAGGCTGCGTCTTTCTCTCTTGCGATCGGTGCGAAGGACGACGCGGGACCGTAGAATGGCGCCCACTGTCATCCCTCTCCTTTCTACGCCTTAAATATGTATTAGGCGAACGCGTCTAAATAGAGAGACACCGTCAACGATTCGCTCCTCTTAACTGGGTTAAACGACGCGGAGAAGCTCGTTCCTTCCTTATTTATTTATATATTTATTTATTTATCTCGAGTGTTTACCCTCGAAGAAACGAAATCGACATCTTCCTTTTTTCACTAACTCGTTCGTCGAAATTGACTATCCAAAGATAGCACTCTCCTCGATGGACGGTCGTTGGAGCGATCTTATCTTTCTTTATCTTTTTTTAACGAGCAAGAATGGAAGAGACGAATTTAATCGTGTGTGCGAGTGCGTACGAAATGGGGGGAGGACGCAATCGAAGCGCAATTAGGGTCGAATTCGAGACTTTTCCGCGGATATAAAGAGTCGTCAGAGGGTGAAAGCGTATTACGAGGGGTACGCGTGAAAAAGGAAAGGGAGAAAAGGGGAAAAAGTGTCCCGATTGGCGTCGCGTTATTCACCATCGAGCAAGTTTCTCGTGACGTCGAAGAGGAACGAGAAACGTAATAATACCATCGATGCTCCACTTATCCCCTCTCTGGCGTGATGTGTCGGCTTGTTAGGGAAGTCACCATCGATTTTCGATAAATTTCGTTGATCACTGTTTTTTATATTCGTAAATATAAAAAATTAGATATAAAATGACGAATATAGAAATAGGATGTAAAATAAGGAGCTGTAAAATATTTTTTTTCATCGGCGGAGACTTTTCAAACAACCGGAAATAACCGAGTCGTCGCCTCGTTCCTTTTCTTCTCCTTCCTACCGTCTTTGTATATTAACCCTTCGACGTCACGCCTGTTTCGTCGTAAGGCTGCAATGTTCCTGCGACGAGAAGTTCTATGACTGTCTCCAACGCTCGCCCGACAAAATCGGTAATAAGATCGGCTTCCTCTACTTCAACGTCTTGGACACGAAGTGCTTTCGGCAGGATTATCCGATCGTGGGCTGCAAGCGTCAAACGAAGTAAGTCAGTGTCAATTTACGTATCGATTCTCCAGTTTATGCTCGACCCTCGTCCCTTGCCGTATGCGTTGACCACTCAAGATCTATCCAATCGCGTTCTCGCTCTCGAATCGCCGTAAAGAGAAGGCAGGAATCAACGCGTATTCTCTGCATGATTTCTTACCTATTTTGATTCGTATTATTGCCGATCCAATTTCGAGATTCGTCAAAGAAAGAGAGAGAGAGAGAGAGAGAGGAGGGAGGGGGAAGAGAGAATAATATATAATTCGCATAATAAATAATAAATGTATACGATAGTTTAATTTTATCAAGCGATACAATTTTAAATTATTTAATTTTCTCAAATTTTTATACATTTATAAATATACCGACGGTAGGGCAGATGTTCGATATATCGAGAGTCTCGCAATCGTTATTTCAGCAACACTATCGAGTAGTCCTATTCGGCGCGTTTGACTCAGGGGACCTAAAGAAACTGCGATAAATTTTAAGCGAAGGAGTAAAATAAAACGTATTCGCTAGCCGAAGTGAATTTAAATACTCCGTCCTTGGTAGATGAAGGCTCGAAATGGCGATCTACGACGCGTCTACGATAAAACTCGAGCGCATGGTCGGTCAAACGTCCTGGTGACACTTTTCACCGTAAATGGAATGCGGAGTGGTCGCTGCTCGCCGTTCGGTCCTTTGATCGCCAAGAATTTCTCTCCATCTCTCTCTATCTCTATAGGACAGAATTTTTCTCGAGGCATTTAGCGAAGGAACGCGTGAGTCACGCGACCGGATCAAACGCTTCCCCTATTCGACGCGCACGTCGTTTGCAGTCGAACGATCGATGCGTTAATATCGCGCCTATCGGAACGCAGACGCTTCCAGAAATCCCAGACGAACCGTTCTCGTGTCTTTCGTTTGCCTTCACGTAGAAAATAAAAGCGCGCACACACAGGCGCGTGTTCGTTGGATATATCACTGATTATAGCATCCAGCCTTATCTCTGCGCTCTATTTCTTCTAGAGATGTGTTGATATTGGCCTGTCCGGAAAGTTCGTGCAGAGTTTCGATAGGTGGCGTTTAGGGTAGGTCTCGATATATTAGAATGATCGAGAAGAAACGAGAGATTTGGTTGCTTTCGTACAATCTTAAATTTGGAAGGAAAGAAAGTGCATTATAGGCGTTTCTTTTGTCGAAAAGGCAGAAATGCCACGCAAGCGGTAAACAGAGTCGATCCTGCTTATGGCGATGGTACTACGGCCGAAAGAACCACGCGAAAGTGATTTGATAGACTCAAAGCTAGTGATTTCAAGCTCGAAGATCAAGTAAAGGTCAAAAAGAACTGGTTGATCCTCCATCTCTGCTGAAGATCGGATCGAAACACTGATCGAGAATAATCTTATAATCCTGATCACAGCCTTATATAAGTCAATATATTTTCCGTGAAAATCGAAACAAACTTTTCGAATAACCCAATAAAAGGTAAATACGAGTACGAGGAACAAGTTGAAAAAATGAGCCTAGATGTCTCTTTCCTTTACCAAGGACGGTGTTTCTCAAGCCGGAGGTTGACTTTGCCTATCGTCGCTGTGCTACTTCCTTTGAGATAATTTAACGATTTCAAAGGAATCTGGAATTGCTTTTGAGACGACGACTCTCGAAGTTCACCGGGTTATCCGTTCGATTAAAACTTCAGAGCCAGTTTTTTTTTCTCGTTATAAATACACGAAAAAAGAGAAAAATCTCATACGAACGCGTCACTCGTTCATTTATTAACCTTCGTATCCTTCGTTAAAGCTTTGTTCCATCGAAATAATGCGATTCTTCGTTCGACAACTTCGTAGATTCCTCGCGGTTTAGGAGCGGCACGTTTTCAGAGCTTTTTCAATCTACGATCGAACTTTACTCATCGATTCTCGTTACTTTTCGAGTATTCGTTCGCCGACGCGCACTTTAAATATTCCCTTCTTTCGACGTGCTCCAAAGGAGAACTTCTTTGAATTTCAATGATCCCCTTCATCTATAATATAACATGTATTTACAAATTTACTCGTTAAGTCGCCAACTTGGTCGCTGTACGTTCGTATGTCGGAGAGGAATAAACGACGCCTTTCCGTCGTTCTCGACGATGTTGCACATCGGTGCGATGCCCAGAAGCAATATTGACACTTTCAAAGCGAGGAGAGCTCTCGGAAACCTAGGTCGGGAGGACCGTGTCTTTAACAACGGCTACGTAAACGAATTATTTTTCCTCCGGTATCTTTGTTCGTTCGATAGCTCGTCTACGGAGTTTGCTCTGTATATCGAGTCGAACAATTTCGTCGTTCACCTGTTACACCTTTACTCGATAGAAATCGATGATCAGCCGGCTACGATGTATCTCAATTTTTCTCTTTGGCGTAGCCTTACCTGCCGTAACCCTTTGAAGCACGCGGAGCTAAAAACGTCCCGCTTATAACGTCCAAAGCCGAAGATCTCCCTTTCGTTACGTATTTCCACTGAGAAGTTGGAAATTGACAAAAATCGTCTTTCTTTCGCAACTTTCTGCGTTTTCCACTTCCGTCGAGCGCTGTAAGACGAACAAGATTTTCAATGGATGTCGATGTGAAAAATCCAAAGACCTCCCTTCCATTTCGTATTTTCACCGATAAGCTGCAAATTGAC
>JAITYT010000093.1:1033136-1049059 GCA_025433975.1 Liostenogaster flavolineata | reverse complement strand
AGCTTTCCATTTAGCCTGATTTAGCCTCCATCTCGCGATCGTCGAAAATCTCCTATCAACTGGTCCATTCAAATTGGTATAAATTGTAAATGCCTTCGTGACATTTCCGTTTCTTTGCTAGTTCATGGAGAATATAGGAATTAATTAAGCAGATTTCCATTCCCAAAAAAGTTTTCTTTTCTCGAATTGCCGTCTAAAACGCCGTGACGCCTGGGAGGCGCCTCTCGTCCGCAAAGGGTTATTTACGTCTATCACTACGTTGTATCCGTATTTGAGCATTGGTAAACGTTACTTTAGGCAAAAAAAAAAGAAGATCGGGATTTTCCCGGGGAATGGGATCGAGGAAAAGAAAAAAGAAAAATGCAGAAGGCATGGAGAAGAACCAACGACGTCGACAGCTGTGCCTTCTTAAGTGAAAAGAAGCGAGGCTAATCGCCGGTGGTGGTGCTGCTGCTCGCAAAGCAGCCCCGAAATTTCCTAATCAGCCCTGAAATTTCGTAATTGGATGAACCGTCGAATAAACGACGAAAATTGTATTTCCCCGCGTTGTTGACAAGCCCTCCTTAACTTTCTAGAATCTCTATCTCTCTCGTTCTACCTCTCGCTTCGTTCTTAACTGCTCCTCATCCTTCGCCATTTCCTCCGCTATCATCACCCACCCCATCGTCTCCGTCTTCCTTTTCTCAAATCCCTCCCCCCCCCTCGCCCCACCTATTCTCTACTCGCCGTTCGTCATCCAGGGCGCAGCCTGGCAGTTTCTCGTCCATCTCGTCGGCGCTCCTCGTCTCCTCTACGTCGATCCGCGTGTGAAGCGTAACACCGGGTCGAGATGCGGTCTCCTCTTATCCGCGAGCGCCGAGGCGCCTCGATGCCGCCTCGACACGACCCGCTTCGACGCCGATACAACGGCCGCATTGCCGGATAAACGTTAACGATATCGGTTGCGTGTCGAAGGATGAATTACAACGGCGAGCAGCCGTAGAGGCAGGAAGAGGAAATGGCCGCGACGAAGGAGGAACAGAAGTACAGGGTGACCAATGGCAATGCGTTAAAAGCAAATAGTTATTACTTCGTAACATCTAGGCCAAATAAGGTGAATTAAACGCCATTTTGTAGAGGAAACCTGCCAATTTTATTACCATATGTATGAAAGCGAAATATAGTAATTTAACGATTGAAATGCACGATATAAAAAAAAGAAGTTTTTGCTCGCGCATATGAATCAGTGGTATATGTTTTCAAAGCGTCGTCCATCGGAATTAACACGGAACTGCGATCTTTTGCAAAAACTTTGAAATACATTATCTGACATAGATATAGGAAAGCCGCGACAGCGTTTTTTAATACTATTTATCAGCTCTGCCATGTTTCGAGGTTGTACGGCGTAACTTTCAACGCATTCCCATTGGTCACCCTGTACATCGGTGTCAAGTCACCCTTGGGTCGTCCTCGTCCGATTGTTCGCAATTTCTGCGTGTCGATTTTAGGCAAGCCTGTTTGCCTAAAATTTGCGTTGATCAGCCAAAGCGTTCGTCAGACACGCAACCGAACTTCGACGATTTCTTCTCCACGCGTGCATATAATTCCAGCCACCTTCGAGGTTGGCCCTCCGATAATTCGATCGGAATTAGTCTTTGACTGCTTCTTGATAACGATCGAATGCCGCTGCCGTTTTCGCTCTTCAAATATTTAAAGCCGAATTTTCCGAGGAGATCGCGAACGTCGAAGCCTTCGGTCCTCCACGACGACACGGATAATCGATTGGGTACTGTTCGAGAGTCGGGATTCGCGCCATTTTGGGATTCGTGTCGATGGGGCAACGCGAGGCTCCGCATCAATCGTGAGTAGTTTACTCGAGTTATCTATTTTGCAGCAGAAATTGATTCGCGTTGGCTTAACCCTTTAACTGATTTGCCCGTCCCTGATACGGGCATACGTGCAAGAATAATGTGATAAAATATTTACGAATATACTATAAAAAAATGGCTTTTTTTTACCTTTCTATTTATTCATTCTTCCTTACAAGCGTATATTCATTAAATGTTTCGTAAAATAATATCAAACCACAGTTCAAAAACAAACTGCCATCCAAATCTAATAAACCCGACAAGTATTCTAAAAACATATTGCCGTTAATATAAATATATCAAATGTTAACTAAATAAAAAACCCGACGATTTTTTAAAGAAAAATTCATAAAAACTAGACCGTCAAAGGGTTAAACTTGGAAAATTTTGAGTTAAAATATTAGAAAACCCGGGTCTAACGATCGCCTTCCGATATTTAAAGGGTTTTGATCGGTGTTCCGCATTGTCGTTACCCTACAACATTCGAGTGTCTCAACCATGACCGTTCTAAAATTCTATTTCTTATTTCCGTTTCTTCCTTTGGTAGATTCAACGGCGAAGCCCCTTTTAAACCTAGGAATCAGCGAAAGAAAGAACGACGCGGGGGAAACACGGCGGGAGAAAGAGGAAAAGGGAAAATGACGATGTTAACTTAGGGTTACTCGCCTCCGGATGCTTCGAATGGCACTTCGTAGAACATGGCCAAAATCGTTTCCGACAACGCAGTTGTCGAGGGCAACCGACGCCTTCCTCCGTGCGGATAGGAATGCGCGCGCGCGCGCACTCGCGTCGCGACACAACGAGTTTCGATCGGTGTCCTAAACGCAACCGCGAAAGCCGCACGCAACAACGGCCGCGCAACGACGAGGATCCGCTTTTCCCCAATGTTGGAGATAAGAAAACGGAAGAACGGAGGAGCCGTTCGCGCTCGCTCCACTTCTTCGGCGCTTTTTTCTCTGCCTAGACGATTCGTACGCAAAGGATCGGTAGGCTCGCGCAAATAATTCCACCGCGAGTCCTAATTGTCTCGAAAATTTCCGTCTCTGGGGAAAAATTGTGTGCTCATCTCTCTCCCTTTCCTTCGCTCGTTGGTCTTCTCCCCTTCGATCGTCCTTGCAGGATGTGGAGATATATGTGGTTTGACAGGTGTTGTCCTTCTTCAACTTTATCTAGCGAACCACAACGCGTATCGCCTTTTTGTAGCGATTGCCTTCCTGATGGAAAAGAGAAGGACCGTGTCCCTCTGGTGTCGGGGACGCGGACTAGTAGAACGTCTTCTGCCTTTCTACGCCTAGCGTTGTTATTGTTTACGCTGTCTTTCAATTTCTCCGGATTTTATTCGTGTGGATCCACATACCGGGAATCGAAGTTTGGTCTTCTGATCCGTAGGCAGGTGCGCTGTCCCCCAGTCTACCACGACTGGGTACTCGATACTCCGTTTTACGCGTATATTGACATCGTGGGTGTTCTCACATACACACGTTCGCGGTGCTCGCCCATGAGCTGGAATGCTAGTCCCAACAAAATCGATCGATCGTCGTTGACAGCGATCAGCGGTAACTCCGCCTCCCTCCCAAATACACGTTTTTTGGTGGTTCTTCACGCTATTTGTCACTGAACTCGAAATTACCACTTGCAAAACTATCGAATCATGTTTCACGAATCTTTCGAGACAAAACATGTTCACCATAAGCTTGTTGAAATAAACGATGTTCGAATGCTTCGAACTTGGCTCGCATTTCGATGTATTTAAAGCGAAAGAAGTATGTTCTTTGCACTCTTACGAATGGACGCGTACCGAACTTTAAAGATGGCTGCTAAAGCTTCAAAAAATAACAAGTGTCAATGGCACGGAGTGATCGGTTCACGAGTAACGCCGTCTGTTAAAAAATCGAAATTTCATTCCGACGCACCAATTATCTCACGAGACCGACGTTGAACTTTCTCCTCTTGCCTCCATTCGTTTTCCGCTTCTGGTTCTTACCATGTTTTTCCTCTTCTTTTCCTCTTCTTCTCCTTCCTTCGATCGTTTGTGCTTCCAAGCGGGCCGTAACGCTCGATTTGCATTAGCCTTTTGCGACGTGATTCGCGCGCCTCTCCAACGAGACGAGAACGACGGTGTCGACGATCTTCGTCTCGTTGCCGCCTTACGCGTATTTTACAAGCGTTCGAGCAGAGGAGAAGCGCGCGAGTCGACATCGTGCAAACAGAAACGTATCGATGTCCTTTCCATCGTGCGAATTTCAACGAACCGTTTGATTTTTACATCGAGCTCGCGAAACGTTCCCTCTCGCGATTCCTTCGTATTTGTTACGTGCTATCCTTCGATTACATCGCGTTATTCTTCTCGAGATTTTCCTTTATAGATGCGCCGTTCAATAAATAACGATAAAATTGGGAGAAAGGTGAATAGAAACGCACAAATACTTGGAACGATTTAAATTATTTCCTTCGTTCGAAATTGATTTTAAATAACCGAGCGATTCATGGAATAAACAGCAGTGAATATTTGCACGATCGTAAGAGAACGAAATTATTGAAAATGTCCGCAGAAATATTTGCTTGGACTTCTCGAAGGCTCTGAATTTCATTGCCGATCGACGCGACCTATTTTATTTTTTCAAGCTCGCTTCGTCGAAATTCACTCAAGGCAGTATCCTTCGACATTATCATTGCATCCAAGGACAAACTCGTAGGATATCCGATAAATGCTCCAACGATTTCATCCAACACTCGTACTTTTTCACGTAGCTGTCACCGATCGAGGAAATGATGCGATTACGTAATTTCGTTTGTCGCGTCGCTAAACACGGTCTTTTATTCTCTACGATCGAGCAATCGGAGAAAACTTATACGTATTTACTTAAATATTTACTTAATTGTGAGACGCGAAAGAATACCTCGGGATAGATACGGCAAAAATCGAATCTAAAGGGGAAAAAAGTAGGAAAGAAACGTATTCGGAAGGCTCGAAAGGTGCGGCGGGAATTAACACGACTGCAACGCTTCGTTAACGCGTCAAAGCGATTCCTTCATCGGGATCGGTGATTGTTTTCTCCGTCTTCTCGAAATAACGATAAAGACTTTCCTGTTAAATTAATCAATCGTTGAGTCCAAGCTATGCGATTTTAAGTCTACTTTCTACATTAGCGTATATACGATACACATACGTTAGATCTGTGCGAAAGTTCTGTCTGTTTTTTCTCGATTAACCCATTGACTCGCGAATTTTTCTCCTTCTCACCCCCAAAATTACCATTTATTTTCCATAAATCCATCTGCTAAAGAATATTTTATAACTCGTAGGTTTTGCAGTGCTTTTTAGTGAAAATTGGTCGTAAAAAATGAAAAGCTTGAAAATAGAACTAAGCAAGAGATCGGCAAGTCGTTGTCTTTATGAGCGAAGGCCTTTTTATTACCCTTTATAAAGCAGTGTGTTAAAGAAACAAATACGTTTTCGATAAATCGATTAATATTTACCAGGTAATAAAATTTCTATCGTTACTAACCGCCTCTTCGCGGTTATGCGCTTGTACTACGGAAAGAAAATTGTTTGTCGTAATTTTCTCCCTTGTTTCTTTTTTTAGTATCATTAGTATGGAACCACTGTCACCTTCGAATCTGTTCGTCATCTCGATTTTTTGCAACGTAACGATTCCAATTACATTGCTAAAAAGAAGAAAGAAGTCCTGCAACGATTTGGAACGCGCGAAGAATAAATTCGCACCTCCATTCGTATCCACTGTCGAGAAAAATTCACTCGCTTACGGATTAATTTGATATTCGTAAAAAAGAGGAGCCGATGACGATGCGCTTCGCGAAAGTCGATATAAAGCGTAATTTTGCAAAATTTCAAGTGAATTCGCGCTAACGATCAACGCGCGAAAATGTGTACGCTCAAAGGTCAACCTGTCGAGGATCGTAGCGTTCAATGAAAGACACCTGCGTTAAATTCAGGAAAATTCGCTTTCTCTCTCGCAGCGAAGCTTGGAAGTGAAATTATTTTTTGATGGAAATTAGAACGGTTAAGTAAATTCTTCGTCGTCCGCGCCATCCGAGAAAACTTACAAAGACTTTCGAAGAGGACCGTGAAAGATGCCTCGGTGCCTTTGAAGCCACTTCTGCGACGAATCTGTAAAGCCAGACGAAAAAACGATTACGAAAGGCGAATTCGCGTATAACGTTATTCGACCTTCGCTTCCACAAAGCTTTTATTCGCGCTCGCAAAGCTTAAGACGCGAAATAAATACCGCGCGTCAAGAAAGCGCATAAAGGCATTCCTTTATCGAGAGAAAAAATAATTTCCTCTCGAGAATCAAAGATCCAAGCAACTTCGATAGCTTCGTACCAACGGATTTTCTCGTTTCGCATTCTTAATAATTAATTACGTCCGATTCTCTTCGTTTTAATCTCCACTGTCTCGGATACGTAATTCTAAGAAATGCCTCTTTCTTTTTGCAGCTTTGCTGGTAGTTTTTTCGCATATTTTAATCTCGTCTATTTCAGATACACAATTCTAAAAATAGTCGATAGACTATATATTTGTCGTTATGTTCCTGTCCATCTTAATCTCGACTGCTCGAGATACGTAATTAGACTTTCTTAACACTAATTACATTCGATCTGTCGTATCCCTGCCAATTTTAATCTCGATTATTCGAGATACGTCATTCTAAGAAGACACTTCTTAATTTTTCCTGCTTTACCGATTATCTTCTTCTCGTATATTTTCGTTCGCTTTCCCGAAACTACACATCATCGTCTATCCAATTCGTTAAATTTCTCTTAATTTTAATTTCGACCGTTCGAGATGCGTAATTGGACTTTCTTCATACCTGACGTTACTGTCTACGTTGAGCTTCGTGGATTTAATCATATAGTAGATCTCTGAGAAGCATCGAGAATTTCAAATCTTATCCGGGCAACTGCGAACGAACGGACAAGAAGCGCGAATAGAGAATAAATCTGCATTGCGCCAGACACGAGCGTAGATACCGCATTAAGGATGCGGTCAAACTGGACGCGAAATTCGTACGTACGCGTGAATTCGCGCGGACTCACGGTTAATTCTATCGGTGCGTACGCAAGCACGTGTACGAGCGAAAAGTGAAAAAAAAGTCCTCTGTCGCGTCTAACGATGCGCTTTGGGATTGTTCTCTCGGCATTTAGCGATCTTTCCTTCTCTTTTTGCGACCGCCGCTTCGAATCGGAGCTTTTCCATGAATTGGCTTTTTTCCCTCGCGCTACGTGGGTACGTTTTTACTCCTGAAATCGATCGATTCGAGCGTTGGATCGGAATTTGTGCGTTACGTTTCTTTCGATTTGACCCCACGCGAGATAGGTTTTGTATCGCACGATTATTAATATTCTGCCGAATTTCACGCAAAAATTTCTTTAATTAGCGAAATTATAATGTCGTTGTGCCAACCGAGCGAATTCTAAATTACTTAATTAATTAGGAATAATTTTGTACGATACGTATCAATGTTCGTCAAAATCAAAATCACGTACGGAAAATGGCTTTGAAACGAAAAGATTTGTTTCTGTTACGCGCTTGTTTTTCTTTGAAATCTACGCAAACTGTTTGTTTTTAAACGAAGGTATATATGCATTGTCGCTTTCAGGTGACTATGATATTCCCACGTAGGTTTGACATGTCATCGTTTGCGCCTTCCGGCAGCGGGCTAAAGTCAATAGCGGCATTTCGAACAATACGATGATATTGCGACGCGTCGAGATGCACAACGAAGTTATATTTGCGTTTGAACCGCGGAGCCACGTCGAACGTCATGATACGGTACTGTACATTTCTTTTTTAACATTGCGCGTTTCGTGTTAATTTGTTCGACTCTGTTGAGGCGCTGCGCACGCGGACGCTAATGGTTTTCGATGAAAAGCGACCATCCGAGTACGAATAAACGTTTCTCGTTAAATTAGGATAAAATGTTCTATTTATTTTCGAAACCTCGTTATTAACACACAACGACAACAATGGCTTCCTTTTACGTAGGAGTAAAATTTGAAAAATTTTCCATCGCCGATCAATTTATAACGATGGATATTAATTTAGATTTGTATGGTATTGCATTGTATTTTATTTCTCTGACTCCTCCAGAAGTTGCAGGCATCCTTTGCGTATTCGCGTCAAAATTACATCAATTTATTTGTATTATATATATTATGTATTATATTATTTTGCATTATATATATATGTATTACTTATCTCCTATCTTAATCCACGCCATTAACCTAAGAGAGACGGAGAGAGAGAGAGAAAGCGCTCTCGTAAATTCTTTGCATCTCTTTCACACTCATCCACACATTGCATCACTCCTCCCACTCTTCTTATTCCACCTTGGTCTAGCTTATACCTACTCCCTCTCCTGCTTTCCGCTTCCTTCCACTCTCTCATCCACTTTTCCCTCTCCACCAATATTAATTTAAATACGAAATAAATTAATCACGATGGAAAATTGGATGCGTCGATAATCCTCGTCGGAGGCCGGAAATAAACGGAAAGGAAAATCTCGACGCTTGGAAATAACACACGGGCAAGAAAGCCCTCACCGGCTTTCCGTGGCTTCCCTCGAAATTCACGACAGTCGTACGTTACAGTTTTAACTCCGATCCCCGGGGGATTCCAGTGTTTTACGATTTAACCGTTGGTAATTAAATCTACAGCGCGGAAGGTTGGAAATTTCGAATTCCTCCCGACGAAAAGCGTCGCTGGAGTTTTCTGCAATATATCCCTCGAACGATTAAGCGCACCTTACCGCACAAAAACCAATTGGAAAGGGAGTGCCACGGCAATCGTCGAACAGGGTCAAGTCGTCTAGCAGCCGCTACTGATAAGAAAAACGCACGTTCAAGGTGCCGCTCTTGTATTCGCGCAATTACCACGACGCGTGCATTAAATCGCGATTTTTCAAAAGGACGCCAAGTGTCGAGCAACGACATTTTAATACGCTTCCAATCTCTCTCGTATTACGCGCAGAAACGCACTCGTCCGCATTCAAAAGTTTATTTCGCGTTTCTTACGAGACACGGTTTACTCGCGTACGATCCCGCACGCCGAAGAAATTTCAAGTTGGTGTTCGTGTCCTTGCACGACGAATCGTTGGAAATTATTTGGGAGACTACTGAAATTCTGCTTTTGTGCTTTAAGTGTGCATATTTTCAAAATTTTCAAAATTCCGATCAAAGTTTCCTACATACAAAGCGGCGATTACACCGCCTTTAAACTTCGTGACTCTTTTCAAAATATGCGTAGAATAATTTTTGCAATATTCACTTCTTTTTGTATCGTTCGCTTTCCGAAAAAAAACCGTAACCCGTCTTCCCTACTACGAGCAGTTATTTAACCGCTTTAAAAGTTTACATTATTTACGACTATATTTTCTAGAAACGCGTTTCCAGAACCATTGTAAAAGTCAATTGCTTTTATCTCTGTCGATGACGCAGATCGATTAACTCCATAAAACAAAAAGTGGAGAAACGCGATGAAATTAGGAACGTTGCTGTATAAAATTCCTTTTATAATACAAATTCAAACGAATATTTATCGTTATCGTCTAGCGCCTGCTACCGAATACGAGTCGTCAAAATGGCTACTGAAAGAAATTATTTATTATCCAGTGGCCAGAAAAATTGTGTCGTTTAATGGCGTCGATCTTTATCATTTGGCAATTTTATTTTATTATAAATATAAAAAGCTACGACTATACCGAGTGCTTCGACGCTTAAATTTTAGATCTTTCAAAAAGTGAAGTTAATCTACGCACTCACGCATATACGAGCATGGCTCTCGTCTCCTTCCCTCGAATTACTCGTAGCAACGTGCAATCGCACTTTTAAAGGTGCAACTTGGATTCGAGCTAGGTTCCTTCACGCGCGAAACTTTGGTCCGCTTCTCCTCGAATGCGTGTTTCAACGTTGCTACCGTCGATATCGTTCTGGAATAATCGAAGCAGCCAGGCGGGAGCCTAAGCGCTTAGACCTAGCGCTTGTGGTTCAGCGAAAGGGGTTAAAGCTCCGTGGGCTAGAGGCGCGCGATGAAAACGAGGCTACCGTATAAATCGAGCGAGCGACCGGCCGATAAGACGCGATCGCGTGCCCGCGCCGCCAGCCAGCCGCGTCTTTAAATATTTCTTAGCTCGGCGTTGTCCGTGAGATTCTCGCGACTTACGTTTAATGTCGCGGTTGCCAACCTCTTCGCTTCGTTCCTTTCGTCGTCGTTGGAAAGAATTGGCCAAATAATTCTTATATCTCACGACACAATCGACCGGCGTGAGATTATTTATTTGCATCGAATTTATTTTGTTCATCGCGCTTAGTGCAAGATTTAGAATGCGAATTCTTTCGCTGAAAGAAATGAGATCGAAGAACGTCGACCGGCAATCGTACCGGTAAAATGGTCTATTCGTCGAACTTACGAGGGAACATTGCGATGTGTCGTGATTCGATGAAATTTAACCTCGATGTAGCTCTCGCGAAAATCTTTGGTATGTATCTTTTGTATCCACGAATGTCCATGTTTAACCTCTTAATCGGGTATGACGACATTTTTCGTCACCAATTCTTTGAATATTGAAAATATTTGATTTGTATATCGAATAATGTAAAATTTGTTTCAGAAATAAAAAAAGCAATATGTTAAAAATATATATATAAAAAAAAATATATTTTTTCTTATATTTCTTTTACTTCGTTTCACAAAATTTTATTCCCCGGTTAAGAGGTTAAGAAGTGAGAACCGTGCTTGTAATTGGATCTGCGAAACATTTTTACAAGAATATCTCGACGACCATCAGAGACAGAAAAATGGTGTGCATTGTACGCCAAAAACGAATTTCTTTATAATTAACCACGTTTAATGTTTTGAACTACTCTTTGATATACGCGTGTCAAAATACGCAGAAGTACGTGTACGTCCACGCGTAACGTATCTGTAAATCAATTCAGACGCGTACTTCGTTCGCTGTTCTCGTTTTCCTAGGATAAAGCTCGACGGAAATAGTTCAATGAATTTTGACCGACCCAGACGTTATCGAATCGTCAACAATGGCAATTCGCCCAACTGCGACGCATATTTTCTTCGTCGTTGTTTAGACGTCGCGACGCGTACACGCGTTTGAGCGGAAAGACCGAGAAAAATATGCTGTCTTCGACATATTATTATTTATAGTTTAAGATCTTCCATTTTTAATCGGCACGAATAAGCGATTATCTGTATTTATCGTTATTGCTGGATGCGATGTCTCTCGATCCTATAAGCGAACCCCTCCTTGGCCGCTTTCAACGACCAGCGAGGGATATCGTGCTTACTCGACTTCTTGACATACTGGAAACATCGTAAGTGTAATACAAATCGCTCGAGGGATTTACTACTTCGCCATTGAGCGCCGTGCGACCTCTAAATTCGTCTATTTTTAACGGTAATTCTCCGAATATAACTTTCCCCGAAAAAAAATAGAAGGGATAAACAAAAAAAGAGACGAGAGAAAAGAAAAAGCTGAAAAAACGAAGGCGACAAAACGGAAGAACGAAATCCTCCTTGAAGGAAAGAGCCTCGGCGGTGCGAATGTTTACTTTTTCCAGGAAGAATCGTAAAACTTAACATCACCGTGTTATTTCGACAGAATCGTGTCGCGCTTCTCAGCGAGTCAACCACGTACATACGTTATGTGCTTTTGGAACAAAACGTAGGATGTCTTGCCAAGTATACTCTTCCTATCCCTTCTTTTCTTCCTTTTTCAATTTTTTTCTTTTCGTTTTGTTTTCCTTCTCTTTCTTCGCCGTATCTTCTCTATGAAGAGCCACGGGCCGATGGCCGGGCAAGTTCGCCTTGATACAGGATTTGCCTCGTGTCAACATAGACTACATCGGTTTCGCGAGAGCTTTTACGGAACCTTCCGCAAATTGCATGGCTCTCAAAAGAGAAGGTCGTCGCCCTTCTCCGCTCCTCCTTCTCCCCTCTCCTTGTAATTATGAAAGAACAAAGATTCGCGTCGCTACATTCGTGCTCCGAATTTTTTATTCACTTTCGTACGTTTCGTAAGTACGATCGTGCTCCGTGAACGAAGGGGATCGATCGTCGATCTTACTCGAAATACGATTTAACCGTGTCGCGTGCCGATCGAAATTTACGAATGCTTTAAGAAATAATTTTAAGGAAGAGAAGATACGAACAACGCGCGAACTAAAAATCAGAGAATCGGACAAACTTATTACGAAAGTAGGCAGTGAACTAACCTCCTTCTTCTTACGTTAGTGGAAGTGTCGAGGAGTGCGGTTCGATGAAGATTAATTCGAAATTTCTCGATTTTAAGAACCACGTTATTTACGGGATGACCCAATATAAAGGCAGAGATGCAGAGTTACCGCGTCATCCGAACGAGAGCTTCAACGGATCGTTTTGTTTTCCGGGTTGAGGCATCCTGCCGCATGGCGCGCCACGCCTCACGGAGGGGTTTTAACCGTCGCGGCGGCTTCCTCTAGTTTCCGTACTTCTCGTCGCGGGAGTGAGAGGCAGACGGAAAAGCTGGCTGCCAGGAACGAGAAAGAGAAAACAGGGAGAGAGAGAGGGTGGCAATCGAAGCTAGCCGACATCGTCTTAGAAAGTGTCGAGATAAGGGCAACGATTTAATACGCCATTGTCGCGGAGGCTTTACGCGAATGATAAAATAGTAACGATAAGGTTTTTATATCGATGCCTTTAAATATATTAGCTCGACGAATAAAGAGCATTACTCTACGTACTATTTTCGAGTCAACATTTTATAAAAAAAACTCTTCACTTTGATGGTTAAGAATGGTTCAAACAACAACAAGTACCACTGTTGAAATTATTATCACTTTATTACGGGTAATAAAGATAGAGGAAAGTCAGGTAGCACCGGTCAGGGAACGGAGAATGGACTTATCTGCTTTTCGTAGGAGAGATGCCGGATGTCGTCTGAAGGGAAAGGACGGTATAAGGGAGAGAGAGAGAGAGAGTGGCGAAGCGACATAGGAGTGTTCGAGAGTCGAATTAGTGTTGATCTGAGTTGTTAGATAAGTTTGTCTTGTTATTGTAGGATTCAGTCGATTTCATTGCGCAGGGTAACCTTTCTATCACATCGGCTGATAAATTCCCGGTCTAAAAATAAAGCCTACACGTTCCTTTGATATCTTTAGAGTGTCAGCTATCTCTTGCATCCTCGCTTTACGATTTGCCAAAACAATTTTGTGAACTTATCTGATAGGGACTTCTGTGATAGGGAATAAGTCAGGGTGGCTCGGTGATGGTGATCGTGTTTGCTTGATTTCAAATTTAGCGATCTTCATTGAACTTGTAGCACCAGTGTTTTTACACGTTGAATAAGTCGACCGTTAATTAGCGAACAACTGCCTTTAGGTGTTTCGCGTCTTGCCATGCGATTTTCGCGAGATCTTCACCGCGCCATACCGACTGGTTGGCAGCCTGGCAGAAATATTTATCCATAGACGGCGTCGAGCAGACGACTCTCCGCTCCTTCCACCAATTACGTCGTAACCTCGCGTAATACCGACCTCTCGACCTGGTCACGTAACTGGAGCGTGACTTTTCTTTATATGGACGTGGCGTCGATCCGCTCGTTTGTACATTGAAGCACCGACGGCGAGAACGACCAAATGGAGAAAAAGACACCGTACTTCGAAATCGTCGAAGATCGAATCGGACGATGGCGAGAGGAGTCTCGTTTGTTCCGCTCCTGATTGCCCTTTGGCTCCCTAGGCTCCTGGTAACGACGGTGACGACGATCTCACCGAATCCGAAGAAGAATCCAACTTTTTCTTCTCGCGATCGCCTTTTCTCCACTTTCTCCATCGGCGTGACTTCAAACCCGTGTTATCGGTAGATCTTGGCACACTCCTCCATGGAGACAGCCAATATTCGGGTATTTTACTCGAATTATACTCGAAGACACCTTTAGGTTCTAACCAAGTGACCAAACAGAGGCGTTTGTGGCGACCGCTTAATACAAATAGCGCACCTGCCTACGAATCGGAAGACCGAGGTTCGATTCCCGGTATTGTGACATTAGTCCGCGTCCCCGACACCAGAGGGACACGGTCCTTCTCTTTTCCATGCAGAAGGCAATCGCTACGAAAAGACGATACGTTGTGTTCGCCAAGTAAAAGTCGAAGTAGGACGACACCTTCCAAACCACATATCCACACGTCCTACACGTTCGATCTCGAGACCACGCTACTTTCGTCTTTATTTCGATCAACTATTGGATCGTCCCCGATGAGTTTGGAGGACCGTGTAACGTAAGAAAGAAGCCCCGGATTAACGCACTTTAACGACTGCAATGAATTACTAAGCGATGGTCATTCTTGCTAGTCGGGTCCGTGTTCAATAACGTTCTTCAGCCTTTCTTTCGGAAAAGGCTCCCGAGTCCATTTTTTGTAACTGGTGCCAAACGTGGAGAAAGTCGTAGGATCGCCAGGCAACGGTCAGCCTTGGCAACCCTTCGTTTAAAACCATTATCGGGCCGAGTTGTCGAAACCCCTCTCGAGCTGCCGCTTCGGCAATTTCCTCGAGTCCTCCGCAACTGGACACCAGATGCATTAAAGGACACGTCGCATCGGAGCAACGGTCACTCTTGCGAACCCCGAGACTATGCCGAGCCAATCTCTATTCTCCGTTTGGTGCGGAGGCGGCTGCGGGGAAGGCTGTAAAAGGGTTCACACCTTTTGCGACCTCGTGACCTTGTAATAAATAAGAATATGCGCAACATATAAGTATCTTCCTTCCTGTTCATTTATCGTTGCGGTTTACGTGACAACCTTATCGTTGTACACGTCATAGTCGCGTTACTCGTGGGACGAACATTTCGGCCTGTCTCGCGTCGATAAAGGTGGCAAAACCGACGAGCACCGACGATCGCGATGACCTCGTCGAACCGTTGTACGTCTTTTTCTATTACCGTTGGAAAGCGTCGAGTGCGATTTGGCAGGGCGAAGAGCCGTTAAAAGGGACGTCCGTGAATTGGAGAGTCAACGAGGCGATGCGAAAGCGAAAAAGACGCTGGTGAATGGCTCTCGACGGTGGAACGTAATCTCGCGAAGGGTCGTAATAACGGTCTCGTAATACGGACGACGACGAAGACGAAGAAGACGATGAGTTCCGCGACGATGCCCAAGGAGGATTCCTATGCTAAACCGTAGGCTGTTTGACGCGAGGCAACTCGACACCAGCGGCCACAAAGCGGAACCTTCGCGATTTCCTCGCTTTGTTCAGGCATCTTTCGTTCTCGATCGAACCTATTCGACGAGCGATGTTACGTTAATTTGCGTCTGGCGATCGACGCTACCCCCATTTCGTAGGTCGTGTGGTGCTTCTCAGGAGCGCGAGATAATTGCATGACAGGACTTTACGGAGAACGATCGGCAACGAAAAACGAAAACTCCATCTTATCGGATTACCAACGGAATTTACAGGATCGCATGACGAAATCTCGCGTCGCTAGAGAGTACTCATCGTTACCACCCTAGACTGGCCAGCTAAATTTCACAAAGATCATCTCGTTCCCATCGATTCGAACCGATTCATGCGTCACGTGGTCTGGCAAGAAGTCGGCCGTAAATCCTATAAAAATAGGCGTACGATGGTCGCTCGGTCGATCGTAGACGTCGCTTGTAAGAAACCCTTAAAAATATCCTTAGGGCGGGGCTGAGCGAGGTTCAACGGCCATCTTGGAACGAGAATGACGCCAATGAAGACCCGGGCTTCGTCCTTGGCCGTCCAACGCGTCGATATTCAAATAAGACGAGTGTCCTTGCGAAAATATCCATCTGGAACTATCTCGGGAGGAACATCGCGCTGCGAAGAGCGCCGCGCTGTTACCCCGCTAACGATTCTGGCTTACTCCTCGAGCGTACTGCTGGCTCCCTTAGACGGGTTATAAAAAATGCGGAGAGATCGCCGCTTTCGAGTTCGCCCGACGCCGAGGACAACGACTCGATCGGGAAATCGAGAAGGGTAATCGAAGGAAGGATGTTAAAGCGATCGTACGCCTGCGCTCGATACGATTTCGACGTTTATCGTTT
>JAITYT010000093.1:1019409-1033047 GCA_025433975.1 Liostenogaster flavolineata | reverse complement strand
GGGGGGGGGGGGGGGAGTCACTGGTAGAGCTGGTGTTCGCCTACGCCCTCGCGCTCGTATTGGTCAGCGATATTTACGCGGTAGCAGGAAGAAAAATTGCGAGACATCGAACGATACGTCTCTTCGGATCAACGAATCGTTGATAAGTAGAAGTTCGCAGAAGCGTTTAGCGTCACGCGTTATTAAAACGAACTCGGGGCCTCTACTAGCTGCGAAGTCTCGTAGATCGACGTACTTCACCCTGAACGAATGACATTGCACCGTTTAAGATATCGACTTGGAAGATAGGCGTGAAACTGCTAAAGTAGCACGGCCACGATTTCGAGAAGACGAGGTTATCGCGTTTCGAGGCGATAACGAAATCGAGCGCGAGCACGAATTATTCTTGCAGCGACGATTTGCGCAACGCCGATGCTGTCCACGAGAAAAATCGGCCGCGATTTATCTTCGTCTTTATTGGATCGTGTAATACGAAACGTAGGATTGTTCGAAGGGAAAGAAAAACTGACTTTTAAATCTACGAACTTTTGAACGTACGCCCAACGACTTAAATATACGTAACCATTCGGGCAACGAATCGGAGAATAACGAGAAATCTGACATTTCGTATCACACGACCTACCGATTCACGCGCTTGTCGAATTTGTGCCAAAGCAACGGTACGAAATCGATCGTTGGGCTAGACGTTTATTTATCCCCGAACTTTATCGTTCCGTTAAATACGAAGCTGTCGTTCTTAAAAGCTGAACGAGCTCCATTTAAAAAGAAGTTAGCGACTTCGTGCCACTTTTGAAAGAAGCGTCCAACGAATTGCCTTCGTTACCCACGGATCACGCGACATTGATTTTGATAATTCAGGATATCGTTGGTCGACTTGGAGATTCACGCAGACACGATTTTGCAGGATTTTCGTTGCTGTTACAGGGCCAGAGTGAAGTCCGGCGTGAGGATCCTTGACGCCTCGTCGAGCAATCCGGATTGGATCGTCGACAGCGACATCAACGCGAAGAATACGGCGGCTACGTTCACGGCCAGGCGCAAGGGAAATACATCGCGTCTACCTAGAACGTAAGTACGCACGCACCGAGCAGGGAGCTAATCTCTCTCTCTCTCTCTTTCTCTCTCTCTTCTCGCATCGAGGCATTCCTCTTGCAACGACCGTCGACTTCTTGCGCGTCTATGCGGGATTCCGCTTGGTTTTCAGACGACGCACTCACCCGCGCAAAAATGAGTGCCTGGTCGTGGAGAACAGGTTATTTGCCTGCGTTAAACGTCGGCCGTAACGACTGGTCGCTGTTGTTGGTGACGCGAGCATTCCTATCAGGTTGCACGGTTACCGTCACTGAAATTTCCCGTTTCGCCAAAGTCGAATATCCGATTCCTTCGGCCAAGAGCTCAGTGAAAGCGAGGATAATGGTGGAAGGTGAACGTCCATGTCGAACCCATCGCGACGATGAGTTTTAGCGTGGAGTATTTCGAGCGATTGTTTTCGAGAGTCGATAGTCGAGATGGAGATTTTGGGAGAGTATCGGAATTCATGTTTCTCTACCATGGGCAACGACTTTAAATGCGCTCTTTGCTCTATCGGGTAGCGCCGAACCAAAGCGAACAATTTCCATTATTTTAATTTTCAACTATACGAAAATCTTTTTCTAATTACTAGAGCCACCGGTGGTACACGCCGGTATGAGCGCGTTAAACGTTAAAATTATCGATCAAGCAATTGTAATTGAGCGAATAGATAAATAAATGGAAAGGATCGCGAAGAGAAGAGGCGTACGGATATGAAAAGAAGTATGGAATATTGGAAAGAACGGTCGTTGCTAAAGTACGCCTGGTATCCCTTGGTAGCTGCATCCATCTTCCGGATATCGAGAGATTTGGCGTGGTCGAGGAAAGCTTCCGTCGAGTTTCGCGGATTCGCTTCGCATCGGCATCCTGAAACTTGCAAACTCGGCCTTCGAGACTTTCGGTCCGACCCTAAATCCAATTCTAGCGGAGCGAGCAAAGAAAGGAAAGAGCGAAGCAATTTTGTATGTATTTTATAGAAAATAAGGGATACTTCACCGATGCGATGAAATCGCACGCGCGTGGGCTTAGGAAAAAATGCGACTGAAAAACGACCACGTAAAGTAGCGATCATGGGGACTGCAACCTTTATTTACCCGATGATCTTACATTTTCTCGAGTCTCCGGCATGCCCGATGTTGTCCCGATGATTCGACCGAACAATAGTCTTCGAAGGATCCTTCTTTCGCGATTACACCTCCCCGGATCTTCTACTATCATTTGGCCTTTTTGGGGCTGGTCGTTTCCTCGGAGGAAGAGGCGGAGGACGAGGAAGTGTCGTTCTTCTTCTGAACAGGATCGACGTCCCTGATCAAGCGCTTTTCCAGTTCGTAGACGTCCGAAGAAACGTGGCGTTTGCGTCGCTTGTCGTCGCTGTCGTCGTCGTCGTCGTCGTTGCAATTTTTCTTAGACTTCTTGACCTTTCCGCATCGCTTCTTGCTGCTCTTACGACAATCGTCGTCGTCGTCATCGTCGCCATTTTTGTCGTCGTCGCTGTCGTCGTCGTCGTCGTCATCGTCGCACTTTTTCGATTTCTTAGACTTCTTGCACCCTTTCTTGCCATTCTTTCGACGATTCTTACCGTTGTCGTCGTCGCTGTCGTCGTCGTCGTCGTCGTCATCGCTGTCATCGTCATCGTCATCGTCACCGTTGCACTTCTTCCTCGACTTCTTGCATCGTTTCTTACGACAGTCTTTGCCATCGTCGTCGTCGTCATCGTCGTCGTCGTCACCGCCATTGGAGCTACTGCTGTCACTGCTGCTGCTGCTGCTGCTGCTACTGCTGTCGTCATCTTCGTTCTTCTTCTTGCTCTTCTTCTTGGTACCTCGCGTCTCCCTTCTCAAGAGTCCTTCGGATTGCGAGTCCGGATCAACGTTCTTCGTTTCATCCTTCTGGGAGTCTTCCTCCTCGTCGACGACCCCATCGACATACTTCTTCGGCCAATTCTTCTCGTCCTTTTCCTCCATCGACGAAACATCGCGAGAATCGAAGGTTATCCTCGCGGGCAACGAGCCGATCTCCTCGTCCTCTCGGTCCTCTTTCGTCGTCGTGGTGGTCCTGTCGCTCCTTTCGGAAGGATCCACTGATTGGCGGACTGGAAGGAAATCTGGTTGCTTTTGACGCGCGACGAGGAGCGACTCGGAGCTGGGACGAGCCTTGACGCTCGTCAGCGTTGCCAGGACGAGGCAAAAGAAGAAGGCGAGCTGGAAGGACGAGCCTCGACGCGCCATGGCGGTGCCAGCGTACGCTCGGACGATGTGCAAGACGAAGATCGGTAGGATACACCGGCGGCAATCACGATATCGCGAGCGTTAAGTGCACTCGACACCCCGTGTCGGTGTCTTTATATACTGGTGTCACGAGACCGAGATAAAATTAACGTTCGAAGGAGAGAGAGAGAGAGAGAGAGGAGGTTCGAAACGCCTACTGAAAACGTAGAGGCGAGAGAGGAGGTGCTCTTTGGTCTATCGCTCGTAACCCTGCGAGATGCTCCGCTTTGATTTCCTTTCTCTTCGTTTCTCTTCCTATATACGTCGCCTTCCTTCTGTTTTCAGCCTCGAGCTTGCGTGAAATCGACGATTCGTCGAAAAACTCGAATCGTCGTCGATGGAGAAAGGGACGTTAGCCAGGTGGCGTGCTTCCACGAAGATCGGTCCTATCGATAAGAACCTCCTCCTACTGCCATCCTCTTCTTCGTCTTTTCCTACCGATTTTTCTTCTTCTTTATTATTATTATTATTATTATTCTTCTTCTTCGATATCTCATATCTCGCTCTCATTAGCCCTCGAGCGTGCCGACAAAATTAATGACCGCGATTCGAATTTATCCGTCCTGAGAAAGTATCACCGTCGTAGTTGTCATCGTCGTCTATTACGTTTGGACTGATTCGCCGGATAGCTCTTCCATCGAGATGAAAATTTTAACTCTTCCTTCGAAGCTTTAACGCGACAGCGAGAACGTCTTCCAACGAAATTAACTTTCCGGAAATGTATAGTATTCTCCATCGTAGACGTTTCTTTTAAAGTTTGCAAAAAGGCGCGAAAGATCAGTGTCCTATTCGAAGATTGACATTCACTGTAAGTTTAGATCGACTGAGTTATGTTAGACGAATGGGTAATTTTAGGGAAATTTTTCTTTTAAAACACGATCGTAGCTTGGATAAACGGTGAGGTCTGTTACGCGTTTCTATCGTCGCTGGATGAGCTTTATTAAGCGTCGATCATTGCAAAAAAGAAAGTTTCACGATATAATGCGAATTTTACTCGCGATAAAATCTCTTGGTATTTTTTCCTCTTTCCAAATTAGCATAAATATCGCTCGCAGACTATATCCGCGAGTAATTATCATTATACTTTAAGACATTTTTTGACTCGTTTAAACCAGTCCTTTACCAGGCGCAGCTAGGTGTACATAATTGGTTCGTCATTGGACGGGTGGAAGGAATCGTGGTGCTTTATTAGTATTCTCCGGAGTGTAAACGAGTTTTCCTCTCCTATCTTCGAACGAATCTCTCGTTTCGAGATCATTACCAAAAGTACTGTCGTTTCTGTATCTCTTTGCATCGTTTCGAATGGATGGAGATAAGCTGACCCGATGAATCGCGCACGATCGGCAGTACTTCCAAATGATCCTGTGGCCACTCCGTACCCCGTATTACGCGAAACGTCCGAAGTTTTTATCGCTCCGAGGCAGGTAGTAACAGATTTTGTCGAGTTCGGAAACGTCGATTTGCATGAAAAGTATCTCGTGCTCTTCTTCGTCATACGCTATTCGGCGTTTGAACTTTTCGTCGTCTTTCGTTCGAGTTTTCACCGTTCTTCACACCGAACGATACAAAACTTCGTAAGAACGTCGTTTCTGACAGTGGCGTGGTCGAAACTAGCAGACTCGTCGACGGATATAAGGAAATGTTGAGAAGCGCCGTCGAAAAGCAAGCGTGCCATTTTATCGACGAAGAAGCGGGACCTCGAAAAAAATACGATGAATTTTTAAAGGAGACTTTTTCCAACGACTTCTGCGATACGTTCGTTATTCGATACATTTAAAATAGTCTACGTTTCTTTTTTGCCGAAATTAAAAAGAGATCGATTTCGCGTTGCCGCGACGTCTTCGAGATACAATTTTGTCGCGAAAGACGAACGATTCTGAATGCTCTTAAAATGACTTCATCGATTGGTAAAATGTTTGCGAATCCTTCGAGAGACGCTCGTTCCGGATTGAAATGGTCGGTGTTTCATTTTTAACGCGTTGTGGTGCGCACGCGGCATTAATACGTATGCCGCTATAACAGTAATCGCTGAAGTTACATCGTTGCAACATTTTCTACGATAAAATTCTTCTTTAATTCGTTAAGAAGTTTCGGAAGTTTCGAGTCTCGCGTATATTTTTTATACGTATCGCTCGAATAAAAGGTAGAAATTGTTTAAAAAGAGACGCGATTCGAATATCGACGAATAGATAGCAAAGAGGCGTTGTTCTTAAAATGTCTCAAAAGATAATAAAAATACGCGCAACGTATCAACGAAGGCGTTGGAAGAGGCGATCGATTCGACGAGTAGGAAATAAGGCGCTCTTAATTTCGCGTACGTTTCTTCCTCAGATCGGCCGAGGAGATACTGACGATGCTACTGGAGGCAAGCGAGGAGGGCATCGGCGGCAATTGGGACGGCGGCCGCATCGTGTGGAGCGTGCGTTACGCGCTCGAGGGCGAGGAGGACAACGACTCGCAGCTATCCGGCACGGATCATTCGCAACAGAGGCCGCAGCAACGGCAGATGCAGCATCATCATCATCATCACGTCGAGAGACGGAAGCTTCAGGCACGCCTCGAGATACAAAAGGACGACATCCAAGCGGTTTTACCCATATCCAAGGTGAATATCGTTCTTCCTTCCTGGTTATCCTTTCATCGTCTTCGCATTCGATCAGCTACGCAGCAACTTTCGAAAAAGAATCCGCTGAACGCACCGAGATCGCTTTTAAAGGCTCCAACGTCACCACTTCTTTCGAAGTTATCTTTCCTCCATGCACCTAGAATTGTAAAGACTTTCCTATTTCTATCGCTAAACGTGGGAGGATGCGTAATAAGATCGATCGATTCTACGTATTGGCTTGCCCGGAAAGTTCCTTCCGATTTTTAAGGAAGATTCAAACACGCCGTGTTTCGACTTCGATAAGCATTTGTTGAATTATTACGGGGTGACCAATTGGAACGCGTTAAAAGTAAATAGTTATTACTTCGTGACAAATAGACCGGATAAGATGAATCGAACGCCATTTTGTAGAGAAAACTTGTCAATTTTATTGCCGTATATACGAAAGCGTAGGAGGGGTGACCAATGGGAATGCGTTGAAAGTTACGCCGTACAACCTCGAAACATCGCAGAGCTTGAAAAATGCAGTCGCGGTATTCCTACATCTATGTTAGATAATGCATTGCGGGTCTGTGTGTGCAATTTTCTTTTTTTTTTATATCGTGTATTTCAATCGTTGAATTATTATACTTCTCTTTCGTATATATAATAATAAGATTGACAGGTTTTCTCTACAAAATGACGTTTAATTCATCTTATTTGGCCTATTTGTTACGAAGTACGTAATAACTATTTACTTTGGGGTATACGGGGCTGGGGTTATTGGGCTATTCTGAAACAATGTTTCGTTCTGATCTTCATCAGTGGCGAAGAGCCTATCTAGGCACTCTTTAGCCACTTCCGCAAGGTATAGAGCACCCATATGCGGAGCACAGACACCATGAACGGAGCCTAACCTAGAGTAAAAGAAAAGAACATCGAACACGCCTACAAAACTGCTTTATGCATCTAAACCTTCTTCCAAGGATAGCCGAAATATCGCCTTCCAAAGAACGTACGTATTTCTTTCCGGTCGTTCCGATATCTTCGGACCTACCTTAAACATCACCTATCAAAGATCGGTACGAACTTTCCGAACAAGCCAATATCACGAGTGTCATGGAAAGTTATTTCGCGTTATTCCGCTTTGGGTGGCTCCCCGAAGTTCGCCGACCGACTAGAATCTATAATCTCCTCCCCTTTCTTTCCTCTTCGGCTCTACGAATACCGATCGATCGTTGATTCTCGATTCCGTAATCCGATAAGAAGTGAAACTTTGCACGAGAGAAAAGAATCATTTCGATCGTTGTTACTCGGTTCACCGAGTGTTTTCTTCTCTTTGAGGGGTTAGCAGGCATCGAGAAACACGTAGGACGATGTACGTGCGAGCTCGTATCATCGCGAGAATAAGGAATCACAAAAGCGTAATTCTGAATTTCGCTTTGAGATGAAAAGACGCCGGCCGAACGACGATGGGTGGAAGGAGTCTGGAGCGGTTGGAACTCCGCTCTGTGTGCGAACACGCGTACAAGCAGCTAGGCACGCAACCAGCAAGGAGAACGAACCAATATCTTGAAGTAACCTGGTTCTTTTCGAGCATCGAGCTGTCGTTACGCGATATCCTGTTAACACCGTCTGTTTTTCTCGACGGTAAATCCCCTGGTAAAGAATCCACTGACTCCGGCGATGAAGAACGCCAAGCGCGCGATCGATACGCGCTGCATCCACGTGAGAATCTGCCTCCGCTAGGTCGGCCAATCTTCAATTTCACGAACGAGGAAAGGGGTGAAAGGGGTGGAGGGAAATTGGTAAAGGCGCGGAGGAAGAAAAGAGTAAAGAAACGGAAGAAGAAGTTTGCCAGACGACAAAGGATAATGCGTTTCCTTTATTCATGAAGCAAGCGTCACGGTTGTACCTTTCGTCGACTTTCCTTTCGCCTCTAGCGCGGCTCCGCTCCGTTCCTCCTCCTTTTCGCTCCGGCGGAGATATTTCTCGCGAGTAAGTACCTACGTTTGTCCGCGTGTCCCACATTATCAGGATTCGCTGGAACTCGTCTCGCACCTTCGCCTTCCATTTGTCCAATAGCAGTCGCACTCGGTGTCCGGTGAATCGAAACTCTTCGTCAAACTCGTGTTACGCCATTTACACGGCCGGATGACGTTTAACTCGTACGAAACGCGTTACGTCAAATATATGCGCGCCTTTGGCTTCGAGAATCAAAATTCACCGATGGTTTCAGCTCGACCGGAAGCAACCAACTCGTTCTGATTACTCTTGTACGTTAACGTTGCCTTCCTTAGACGGACGACCGGCAGTTTCCAAACCACCGACGGAAGTTCCCTCGCCAAGTTTCCAACGTGGCATATTTCCTTTTACTAGTTGAGATTTTATAGGGCGTCGTTTACCAAGCGGATTATCAATTGATATCGAATTGCCGCTTTTTACGTACAACCGAAAATTTAGAGCCGAATGAAACAAGGACGAGCTTCACGACGGTCGAAAGTGGTCGCGTTTTAAAGCGATAGACAGTTTGATCGAATTGTATACTACTTTGAAGGACACTCGTGAGATTCTCTTTCGGTGTTAAATTCTACGATATTCTTAACGCGACAACGAAGGTTACGCGAAGATGGAGATGGAGAGAAAAATTTGTTAAAAAGCTTTTAACAAATTTAAAGTTGTTCCCCGATGTTACGAGATACAAGAGTTTTTGAAATCGGTATTTTTCGCGAAGAAAACATCGAAACGAACGTAAGATCGAGAAAATATCAAAAATCCGTCGCGTCAATGCGAGTAGACCAGAGCCTCCTAATTGATTACTTAATTAATTCGGTTACATATTCCTTTGAAAGCACGAGGCGCGACTTGCCGGTAACTCCGGGCTTCTTAATTATCCGCTGGTCTAATTGCTGCTCCTTCCGCGACACGATGGAGCCAAGTTTTTAATTAAAGGAGACCTTCTTGTATGTTCTCTCTTTTCGTCGTTTAATCTTGTACGATTCCGTCCGCGCGTAATCTCGTCGTTTGTAGTGCTCCCGATATCTCGACGTCGATATCGTCAGAAGAATTTTTACCCCAACTTCAGAGGCTAACTTCTACTTGGCGTCAGGATCGCCAACCCTGACGTACCTACTTCGACAAACCCTTTACCAGAGACTCGTCGGCATCGACGGGAATAGAGAGTAATCGTTAAGGTAATTTCGAACGACCCAGAAAAACAACTGTTATCAACGATGGAAACGGAGCGCGTGATTTGCATATTTCTCGAAAGATCGATCGATGATAAGAACCAAAGACTGCCCTGCGTGAGAACGTCGATCGATCTCCGTACTCTTTCTTACGAACCCTTTTTATCCGACTCCATTCACCGCTACGACGTTGTTGAACTTTGCGCGAACGTAAAACGACGAGGGAAAATCCTATCTTTGCCGTGTCAGAGCGCAATCGTTTTGTCACTCGCCAACGACAAAAAGGAGTTTCGAGGAAGACGCAACGAAGACGAAGAAAATATCGAAGATTCGTGTATCCATCTTCTTCCCAGGCGAAACGTACGCGTTCCTTTCTTTCTTTTCCTCTCTACGGGCAGAACGAAAGCGTACAGTCGACGCTTGTCTTCGGAGCGAAGTAGGTAGGAAGCTACCTACCCACCTACCCGCCATACTACATACATAAAGGCGTATGTATACATACGCGGTTAGAACGTAGAGACGGGCAGCGGCTGGGTTACCGTACGAGGTTAGAGATTTAAATTCCCTCGCTGCAATATTCGACTCGTTTGATGTTACTTCCAAAGGGTAGACCATGGCTACGGGAGCCAACTTGGAAATGGCTGCTTCGTATACCGGACTCCTGGAGCTCGGCTCGTTCTCCCTGTCGGGCCAACTACGAAGTACGCGAGCGTGTTCGTGCTCATGCATAATCATGGAAGGCAAACTCGACGTAGGCGCGCGTGCGTGTGCACCTGCACTGGTCTTGCGTAAATTAACGTTTCGGGGCATGCCGATAGGGATGGGTCGTATTTTAAAAAAGTTTCCTTCGTTTCGATCGTTCGGATGCATTCGATCTGTAACTTCGAACTGGACGAAGGAACTCGGCGAGTTTTGCCACCTCTCCGATTGACTCGTCAATCTTTTCTTACAGAATTGGGAGGTGATGAACACGGCCGTGCTCACGGGACGACAAGTGTCGCAAGGAATGAAGGTCTTCATCGTGAGCCAAGCTGGTACCGTCGCCGATGTCACGCTGCAATCGTCCTGTTACTCCGAGGATGAAAGCGTACTCAAGGTTAACGTTCACACAATTCCCTGCTACAATTTTCTGCTACGAAGCTATCGATCGTTGGTTAATCGCGATCTGATCGGTGCACGCGTCGATCAACTCCATAAAAGAAAAAGTTGAGAAATGCGATGAAACAACGTGTATTGTTTTTTAAAATTCCCGTTGTAATATAAATTCGGCCGATGCACGGCCGGAACAGATAATCCTATAATTAATAACATAATTGCGTTATCGAAACGATTTACGTTAGAGTACGGAGTTAATGAAAATGGCTTCTAAAATAAATTATTTATCATTCAATGGCCAAAAAAATTTTGCCGTTTAATGGTGTTGATCGTTATTATTCGGGAAAGTTATTGTAAACATAAACGGTTCCAATATCGATTGGATCTTTTACTTTTCTCATTTTCAACTAGCTCTAAGCAACCCAATTAGTTAGCACCACTCCAATCTATTCCAAACACTTCAAACGCGGTAATGACGCGCGAATAAGGACTCTGCACTAATTTAACACGATCTTCGCTACAAATCTGATACAACGTCGATTATAATATCTATATTAAACGCGTTTATATAAATACGCGTGTATTTATATCGTCCTCTTGGTTTCGCCCGTGCCCGATAAGCACAGTCGGAGTGATCGTAAGGATCGTTTCACCAATACAATCGCTCAAGCATTGCCGCTAAAGCGTCGTCATCGTCGTTCCTAACTAATCACTCCATTAACTCGATCACTCCAGTCGATTACTTCCTTCCAACGAATCCTTCGTTGGCCCCTTCCCGTACTTTAACGAGTCTGGCTCGCGATAAAGATTTTGGCCCAAACGCGAATACCACGAGTCAGATTCACGAGCAGAAAATCGGGCGCGGAAAAAATGTTGCTGATAACGAAACTGTCCGGATAGCAGTGACCGATTTCGACCCTTCAACTTTTCTTTTTACTTGGCGCTTCTTTACTGCGCCTACAGCTCGGAGCAGGATCTCGTCGAGCTAAATGGGAAGGGGTTAACGATCGAATCCGATATTCGTCGCAGGTCTCGTCCTCGTGCAGCAGCGTCTACGTCGACGGCTCGGAGATCCGCGGCTCCAGCAACGCCTCGGTCTTGGTGAAATACGGCACGTACACCGGCCTGGCGAAGTTCACGGTGTGGATGCCGGAGTTCCCGTTGGAAGTGACGGTGGTGGACACGCGCTTGAGCCAGATAAAGGGATGGAAGGTGCCGGAGGAGCACGCGATGGGCGCGAAGAGCAAACGTAGCTTGAACGGCACGAATTTGGTGGCCAAGAAGCGGAACGAGACGAGGACGGCGCGTGCTACTGGTAGTTCTAGCGACGTCGGTAACGGCAACGATAGGAGGAGGAGGAGGAGGAGGAACGCGATGACGGAGCTGGAGGATTCGATGGAGGACACTTCGATGGACGTGGAGGATCCAGACGTCGTATTGGAGGAGGAGGAGGACGAGCACGAGGAGCGATTCCTCACTGGCACCGAACACGGGACACCCTCGGCCTGGGACAACGTCAACTCCATCGATAGAAGCCAAAGCAGTACCAATTGTCGATTACGTTTCCAGCAGAGCCCCATCGAGGTGCACGCGAGATTTCTCGCCGAGGATCACGATTCCGGGAGAGTCTCGTCTTTCGTGAACCGTCGCACCTGGCTGCGCGTAACCGATCTCGTCGTCGGCATGCTGCGCGTATCCGATCCCAGGATAGCCACTCTTCTGCAGGGTAGGATCGTTCAAGGACGCGGCGTGGGTCGCACGGAGGTACAGGTGCTCTCCCCCATCACTGGTCGCGTTATCGGTGCCAAGGAAGTACGAGTTGGCAACGATCGGGTCTCGGTATCGCGACTGTCCGTTAGGGTCGTGTCTGGCCTTCAACTGACGATTAATCCCGATACCGCCATCGAGAACGGGTACGTGGCTGAGACGTCGGTCACCAGACGATTGACAGCGCAGTACCAGGTGAGTCGACCTCCTTCGGTGCGCAGGAGGTTCTACGTATACGTTGCGCGGTGTCCATGTATTCTATTCTTCTTTATCGACATGGCCAAAGACCTTTGGCTCGTTTACTGCGAAAGGTCAAATTACCGTTTTCAAAGCTTCGTTCGTTTAGAATTTTCTACCTAGAGCTGCTATCCTTTCTTGTTCAAGCTTACCAAAATAAGTATTTAAATTAACGAAAGCATGGACGAATCGCAGAGACGATGGAAAGTCTGTCGCCTGTCGTATCCGTCTTGAAGGACGAAGTAAAAAAACCAATTGGCTCTGTCGACAGGAAGGATTACTGGACATAGACGTCGAATTCTCGGACGGTTCGCGCACACCGCTGAGGGAGATCGCTGTGACGGATTATCATCTGCTAGTGGAGAGCCTCGACCCGGAAGTGGTGGCTTTCGCGCCCATGGTGGCGTCTCATCATCCGCGTGTGATCGCCGTCGGCGAGGGACGCGGCGATCTTTTACGCGTGAGTCTCCAGCTGGCCGATACGTGCCGCCTGGCTGCCAAGAGATCAGGCAAGGGCGCTCAGAGAACGACTGGCTCCTTCCTGGCGAGCGCGTCGGCCAACGTCGAGGTCGACTTCGCCTCGAGCGATCTGGCTAATCGACCGGAATTCGTGCAGAACGACGGCGGCGGTACCGTTGGCTCCCATCATCATCGGGAACGCAAGATCAGCAGGGGAGAGATGGCTCCGGATCTTCACGATATCCTCATCGGTAAATAGATCATGTACCATCTACCGACTGGAAACGTCTTCGTTTTCATCTTTTTTCTTCTCTTAATCGCATCCCCTTCTTTTACACTTTATTATCGCTTTTACCGATGAGCGCTCTCTCTCTCTCTCTCTCTGTGTTGTCTTTAATCGTGCAAGAAAGTAAAAATGGACGATGAAAATTCGTGCTCGATGTATCGCGAGGATCAGGAAGAGAACTGATATTTCCTAGCGAAACATTCGACTTTATTTAAAAAAAAGAAGAAGAATTTGGGATTACTCGAAATCCTAAAATACAATTTCATCTAGTTTTTGACTCTCTCGCTTCCCTCCGCATATAAATGCGGACTAACTCAAACTAGACCATCTACAAATAATGGTGGAAACACGGCGCATTGGGTCGACGCTTTGATAACGAGACGAAAGGAACGTCCGTGTTTCTTATTTTTTTTTTATCAACATTTTATCGCAAAATATCGAAAAGTCTCTCGTGCTCCATTTTGCTCGATGTCTCCATTTACCGGGAAATTTAAAAAAGTACATTGGTACGATTTTATTCCGTCGCGTTAATTGCACACGCACGCCTCGAACCCTCGTCGATCCTCGAGTCGCGAAGCGTTGATCGTCCAATATGACACGCGTAACCCTGTAATTGGATCGTCTCTATTATTCCATATTTTCTATGACAACCCTGCTTTTGCATTATCCAATAACTTCTTTTTC
>JAITYT010000093.1:993718-1007306 GCA_025433975.1 Liostenogaster flavolineata | reverse complement strand
CTCTCTCTCTCTCTCTCTGTCCGTCTGTTGCCTTCGCTGTCTTTCTCTGGTACGAAGACACACCGCGATGCTATTTCTCTCGTTCTGCTTCCACCGATTAACTATTTGCAACGAGCGATTTCGAACGCTTCGAAGTTTTCTAACATACGATACGTCGATCGACACACCGCCATCGTTTTCTATCGATCTCGCTTTAGCATGTTTTCACGTTAAAAAATATTTTTCTTCCTAATAACAATAACGATAATAACACGCAATATCAGTATCGTTTTGTTCTATCAAAACGTAAATGGACGTCGTTAAGAGACGATTTTTCGCCATGTTTTTAACGTATTTGTTGTTAACCGACACTCTGTCTTTTTTTTCTATTTCTCTCTGTCTGCTGTGTTGTCAAAAATTTCCTCTCATTATCTCTATCTTTCTCTGGTGCGAAAACACATCTTTCTCATTCTGCTTCCACCGATTAACCACTTGCAACCGTTAATTTTTGGGCACTTTCAAACGAGCGATTTCGAACGCTTCGAAGTTTTCTAACATACGATACGTCGATCGATACACCGCCATCGTTGTCCATCGATGTCGCTTTAGCATGTTTCCACGTTAAAGGATATTTCTCTTTGTTAACAACAGCAACGATAGTGACACGCAATATCAATACCATTTGCTTTTATCGAAGCATGAACAAACGTTAAACTAAGAGAACATTTCTCGCTATTTTTTTTAAAGGTATTTATTATGAATCGAAATTGTTTTTAATTAAATTCTCCTTGGACTTATGATTTTACGCAGACGCAAATTTTCTAAAATGTTTCTCGTTTGTCCATGAAGTTATGTTTTTAGTTGTTCGTCAAACGATAATTCTTTAGTGCGAAAGAGCGCTATGAATAAAGTTGTACAACGAGTTTCGACTTCTATTTCTGTTTGGCTTTTTATCAAGATAGAAATGTAAAATTTGCATTGTTTGGAACAATACCAATGTTCAACGCGATTAAATTCTCGCGATAATAACGACCTTTATGAGAAGACGAACTGACTGTTTATATCTGACTTGTTTATAATAGTTTATGCGGTTATATACAGCTGCATAGTTACGGATACTTTTGGGCAGTTTCAACGACGATGAGCTACTTGACATACGCCGAACTTCTATAATGAATAGAAATTGTATATTAACGCGTTTCTTAAGATTTATTATATTTTGTAATTTATTCGATTATAGAATTACCGCTTATAATTTGCGTTTTTTCAACGACTTCGTTCCTCGTTTCCTCGTTGAGCGAAGCGATTCTTCTTGAACAAAAAGTTTCAAGGAAAGTGGATCGATCAAAGAGAAGCCGCTTAAGGGTTCCGCTTCGTGATGTACGAGTATTCTGGTTATTGGCATTAAAAATTACCTCGTCAAAATATGACGAGGCAACTCGCGATGATAGATTTAAATACTCGTGTTTCGCAGAAGTTTGTAAGCTTAAAAAACGATCTGTTTGCAATGTCGTAGTCAGAGTTTAGATAGGCTCTTCGGTTGTTCTCACTTTTCCGAGTAGTAACGGCACTAGTAATACGATCTATGAAAAGTACCAACTCCAAACGATCTTATCGTAGAGGGTATATTCGAACGTGGAGTCACGATTGAATGCGTTCGATGAAAACCCCTTACACTCCTTTTCAGAAAGCATCGCTTAATGGATGCCCGATCATACGGCCGAAGTTTCATTAGCAAGATTGTTTTACGATCGCAAGAATCGTAGCCTAGTTCGACTGATTTTAATAGAGGGATTAAAGAAACGAGGCCACTCCTGTAATCGCATCACATTTTATAAATCAATTCATCGCGCAATTTTGTTTTGTTAAATTAAAGAGGTCGGAGTTAATAGGAGGAGTCCGGATAAATTTGCTTTTCTAAAACAGTCACGTTTCCATCAAGTTCAAACGTTATTTTAGCTCACGATCCTTTAGATCTTTGCATCGTATGCAAATCGACTATTTAACATCTCGCTGATCCTATAATAAGAATATTTTACAGCGTACTTTTCATAAATCCGAACGACACCATTTTGTATATCGTTAACATTTTTCCGAGGTCGGAGACTAACCGATGCTCGATTTTTGATATTTGAAACAAATCTTTGATAATTACATTTATCACTGTTCGATACGATATTATTGTTTGACGAAGTAACGAGAGCGGAAGATACATTAACAGAATATTTTAATATATACTTTAACTGGAAATTTTATTATAACTATGTTGCCATTTTATTATACCATACACAACCGTTCGATATAAGCGTGTGTATGTACTTCATCTTTCTTATTATCTTTTGAAGAAATAATCGAGTATACATGTTGGTGCGTACACATTGGCAGGACGAAGAAGCATCGGATTGTCCACTTTTAACGCCTAGTCCACCTCCTACGCAGCTAAACGATTGCCTTAAATCGGGTTCCATACTCGGCCCCATGGAAGGATCACCGCTGGACATACCCACTCCGACGATTGAGAACATTAACACAGAGGATGGGCTCAATGCATTCATGAACATAGTGAACAGTTCGTGTAAACCTCTGCACGATGGTAGGTTCGTTTGACCAATCGTAAGCGTATTCGTCGTAGACTGCTTATTTAAGAATTTTCTCAATTTTGCAAACTTACGATATGATCGTCCAAATGGAATTTCTCGAGACGGAAAATGGGACGTCGATTATTAAACTTTCGAGTGAATCAAAGAATCCAGGAAGTCGTAATACCGATAGTGTCACGAGTCACATTCCATGCATTCATGTACTTGGCGCAAACTCATACTGTATAATTTATCGCGATTTTACGTATGCGTGTACAAGAGCCTTTTACAGCTGACGCTGCAGCCGGTATTCTTCCTTCCACGAACGAAAAAAACTTTCAAATTTACTAGCGAAATTGCAAAGTCATCGTGTAAAATTGTTGTCCTATCGAAATCTAGCAAAAAGAAAAAAAAGAAGAAGACGAGTTCACAGATTCAAGAAAACGAGAAATTCATGATTATAAAGAGCAGAGCTCGCTTGAATCGCGTTGCGCTTTATCATTCGGAGAAATGACGTAATCGGTAGTAGCGTGGCGCAGGCAGACCAAGCAAGACGCGTAGGCTACGACAAAGCGCTTAATAGGATCCAGTTTCAATCGAGACTACGATTAATCATTGAACGACGTTGCGGCTCGCGTCTTCGTCGAGCCTCGTTTTGAACTCCTAGATCGCAATCGAAGGTTAAAACAAAATAGAGTATCTCGATGGTTACTTGATCTTCCATCGCTACTAAATAAACAGTAGGAATACTCATTCCGCAGAAATGAAACCGTACTTGAAAGCGAAAGCCTATCAACATCGACGATCGAACTGTCAACACTAAACCTCCCGACATTTTACGCGCACCTATCCTCAACTTGATCGCTACGAAGATCCGTCCCTAGAAGTTCTCTCTATCTAACGCGGCTAAGAGTTAATTTGGTATGGACTTAGGTAACAAACGAAACGATCTTAACAAATCGACGAACGAACACTCAACGCTATATCCGCAAATATTTTATAAGCATTTATTCTCATCTTCTTCGGTCCAAAGACCTGTCCCTAAAGAGTTCTCTATTTCTCGCGATCGAACGCAGTTAAGAGTCGATTGGTACGGAATTAGATGAGAAAAGAAACGCTCTTCATAAATCGACGACGATGATTTATTTTCTTGTTTCATTTACACGGTAAAAAGCAACCTTTCGCGATCGTGTAGAATAAAAGTAGCCCTACGTAGGAAATTCTAAAGTAAGATTGAAAAACAATCGTTGGACCATACAAGAAGCACAACGATACAAGAGACATGACGTTTTCAAGAGCTGCGTCTTCCGTGTTCGATATCGGACGAGAAGAGGCGTCTCGTTTCTCGAAGTCATCGCGTTAATTAGTCGAGGGATGGCCTGTCTGTTTACCAGTCCGGCTGCTCTCATCGAGCTCCGCTAGTTAAATCAATGCACGACCGTACGGAGCGGCCGAGTATCGCGCGATTAGCCGCTCGGTGCAGACGATAATCCAACTTCTGTCCTTCCAGAGTCAAGCTCGCGCGATCCGCCGCTCGGCACAGACGATAATCCGACTTCTGTCCTTCCAGAGCCGAGCTCGCGAGACCCGATGGTCGAGTCAACCACCAGCGGCAGTAGCAGCGACACCAGCGAGCCGGTCTGCGCTCAGTTGCTCACGCAGTTGAACACAGCCTATCAACATCTAGCCCCGGACGCGCAAGCTCTAGTAAGTGTTTACCAGCGAGAATCTCCGCTGCCTTTTCCGCGTCGATCGAAATTTCACTCGAAGAGAACCGCGGATCGTCCTTTATCTTGATAGAGTCCATCCTTAGAAATCGACGCTTTTGTACTCGCGCTAGTCGTAACGAGAAATCAATTGCCAACAGGTCTGCCGTTATTTATAACGACGATTTCTCATTCATTGACCAACACACCTGTCACTGTTGGGCCACGGCCGATCACCCCGCCTATGTAGTGACGTTACGTTTCAATTTCGCTTGGGTGCTGAATTGTCCTCGTGGTTCTTTATTCCTGTGGCGCGATAACGCCTTCTTGCTCCGTTCCACCTGTGCAACTGGTGGTTTGCACAAACCAGTGCAAGTAACTGATTTTATTCAAGCGAATAAGAGGAAGTTCCAAATAATATTCGCGAATTAAATTTTGAAAAAGGGACTGTTCGCTTCGACTGTCCTGTATCTAGGAGTGTTGCCACTAAAATGCTACCGGAGGTGCAAAAATACGATGGAAGTGCAAAGATAGTTCAGGAAAAAGTTTTCAAACTGATTCACCTAGTAGACTCGCCGTAAGGCGGGTTAGAGATAAGCTCGAAGTAGATGGGGCAGTTCGGAATGTTTAGAGTCAACCAAGATCATAGACCAAGGTCATCGACCGACCAAATCATAGCACGATATAAACAAAACCATGTTAACGTAACTTGTTACGAACGTTTGTAGGATCTGGGACGAAAGAACGGAAATTTACTTTATCATTTCATCGTAACATCTTCTACCTTCTACCTATACATTGGATTATTCGAAAAATCTCCGCTAGTGGAAAATGGCAAAGTCCGCGCGCAAAGAAGTGAAACCTTTGATATTTTCGTTCGCAATCACATATCGAACTGATCGGAAAGTCTTCGGCGATAAAAAGCGACAGAAGTTGATAAGAGCAATGGCAACGACCGCGATCGGCGTGAGCTGTCGAGAAGCAGCGCAGACTTTCCCGACAACCCAATACAAGATTTTTTGTTGTTAATCGAGTTAGCCATGCTTTGTTAAAATCCGACAGGGACTATCCGACATTGCGTTGAAGAATAACCTAATATGAGATCCGATCGCCAAGAAAGGCCGTTCTCAGACTCGATGAAGGGCAATTTATCCGCATACCCACGCCATTGAGTCGACGTTATTCGTAATTTTACGTGAGCAATGACAAGTCGCGCTTCCCCGCCGTAACGCGAATATCTAAAGAGCTAAAACGAAGTTCTAAATTAGACGAACGATCGAAAGAACGATCGACGCTAGACGCAACTCCGTTGATCGTGGTGGATCGCGTCGTGCGCGAATTTTCTGTCAAATCCTTGGCAAGTGGTTGAGTCGGTTAAACGGTTGCGAAAGAGATGTCGTCGAGGGAACGCGTCGATGTGAATACTTGTACACTGGAAGCCGTTCGGGAGTTAATGCGATCGAGCTTACCTTCCGACAGTTTCTCGATTTTAACAGAGTCTAGCAAGTATCTCTTATCTCTTCAGCTCTCCGAGCCACGGTCTTTAACGATAAAAAAAAGTCACATTGCAGGGCAACTTTATTCTTAGAAAATTTAAGAAATTTGCTCTATTTTAATCAACAAAGAAATAATATTACAATTCGCAATTTCATTTGCGAGTGTGTATTTCGTCGTACGTTACGCTTGGTTTTCTTTTGTAAATAATGCGAAATTTCTCTACTTAGGTGTACTTAGGAAAACATATTTTTCCTTGTATCGGGTTGTCCGTTTTTTTATCAGGCATTTATTTTGTTTTCATTGGATGACAAAATTATATTAATTCGATCTATATTCATTTGTTTGAAGTATATTAATTTGAGTTATTTATGACTCGACCTAATGACGACATTGTGAATTAAAAAGAAACAACTTCTGTCTCAACATAAAGAAACATACTTAGATCAGCGCTACGTATAAATCGAATTTTTCGCAAGTTTGATCAAAATTTGACTGTGAAGTTCATCGATGCCAGTGATCCAATTCGACGAGACTTCTCAAGAAGTATGAAAATTGAAACGTCTCCCTCGAGATGAAATTAGTGACAAGTCAAACTGTCAAATCGGTGATCTGCCAATTGCTAAGTGAAATGTAACACGATACAACTGTCGTCAAATTCCTCTTCTCTGGCAACGCGCATCTCTTTCTTGCATGCCAAAACTCGAGCCTTTCGATGCATGCCGAAGCGCGACACTTCGCGATTTCGTTCACTCAAATTCGTTCTTCATCGTGAATTTTGTCCTTCCTAAATAAGAATATCACGGATTTGATCGAACGTTCTTCGTGACAACAGGAGGACGAAACGTTTTCTGCGTCGTTCAATATCATAACGTTCGTTTTGCAATTCAATTCGTACGATTTAAAACGATGACAAATACAACGAAACGTGATCGACGGTAAGTGGCTGATAGGGTTTTATTAAAAAAAAAAATCTGCGATCGTCGATGTGTAGTTTGCACGAGTAATTAAATTAGAGACGAACGAAAAACGTCGACGTTACAACACGCGATCGACGAGAGAAGGAGGAAAGTGTTCAACCGGTGGTTTTAGAGGAGGAAATCACACGTACCGAAACGATCAAGCGCGTGCCAACTATTCGCTTTCTACGAAAATGTCATCGACTGCGATCGCACGCTACCGAGAAACGCGACATTCGAAACGAGCCGTTCCTTCAGTGCAAAAATACGATAAAAAGTGAAGAAAGCAAGAAAAATACCTCGAATACATTTATTCGTTACAGAGATGCATTTCGTAAGAAATGCATGTCATACAGACAGTCGAAAGACTTCGTGTTAAAAATGTTTTGATGCGTCTTATGCGATCGCAGAAACAAGTGCTCTCGGGATTGTCTTGCATATCGACATTACCTAACGACAAACTCAGGCTTCGATTACAACGTTGATTCATCCAGCGTAAATTAATAGCGATACACCGATGCTGATTTAAACTCACGGTATCGCAGAATATTGCGCGGATTATTTTCGTTATTATTTTCAAATAATATTCGGGATACTATTTCAAATGACGTTTTTTACGTCTCGGAAATTGGTAGTGATATACGACGTAGCGCTTGGCAAAGACGCACCAGACCCAACACTATGTAATACATTAAATATTTGCCGTGTATCGCGTGGTTCTCAAGGAGGCAATGTTGTCTTTAAGAGCTCAGCTTTCAAAAGCGAACCCCAAAGGTCGCCTCGTCCATTTCGTGAAACCGCTTGCCGCTTGTCACGTCATACGATCGCATATACGACGGCAAATATGTGAGCGTACATTTATTTTCAGCGCTGATGTGTGGATTGTCACGACAGAATCGTACGAACGAGACGAAAGATCCGACGAGTACATACTTTCATCTCTCGAGCAATATTGAAATATTATCTTTTTTATTGGAGAAAACGCTAAGAAAAACGATTTAAGAGAACGTTTGGTCGAAGGAAAATATCTTTTGTAATATTTTTTGTAATCACGAATGAAGTGTTTCTACAATCGTGTTTTTTTTTTTCTAATTTGAGAGTATTGAACATTTGAAGGGTGCGAACAAATCGGAGGAAGCGTACCCTTCGTTCAAACTCGGCAATCGGCTTGGATAAAAAATAAGATTAGCTTTCTTAGGAACTTTCAAATCTGCTTTTAACATTACGATTAAGAATAACTTTATTTTTTAATGCGCACTAATAAATTGTTCGTCGCTTTTTAACGGTCCTTGTTAAAACGACTCATACTGTAACTGTTTAGTTTTACAACCAGGAGAACGGCGGTAAACCACCGCTCGTCGGTATCCAACTAGTGGTACCGAAACCTCCGAAGGATTATCGTTTTATGAAGTGGAATTGGCCGTTGATAAGGAAGACATGCTTCTGGTCTTTAATGTCCGTGCTTGCTGGATGTACCGCACTCGTTATCGGCGTAATAGCGACGATGCCAAAAAGGTACGCCTCCGTAACTTTGCCTTTATTTACTGTCTAAGTGCCGATTGACCATCGGTCGTTGTTGACGTTGTATCCAAAACCTCTGGAATCAACGAATAACACGACACGATGATCGCGATACGACATCGATACTTTTCTTCGTTCGAAGAATCGAAGCAGCTTCGTCCGCATCCCTTTTGAACAGAGGCAACAGAAATAAGAGCTGCTCGTGAAAGAATTTTTTTCATTTCATTGCGGTGCACCAATTTTGTTTTTAGCTGAACCTCTTCTACGCGATGATATATTTATTTTTTTTTATTATTTTTACGAATTAATAAAAAGAATATGTTTGTACACGTTCTAACGAGTGGTAAAAACAGAATTGAGTATACTAGTCTCTCTTTTACGTTACGTAATGTTAGACGAGATCTTAGAAAAATGCAATTTTACAAACGAGTCATTTAGTTCATAATTCTTATTAAACTATTTCTTAAAAAGCGTTTTGGATAAATGTTTGATCATCTAATGAATAACGCGGTTTTTTTCTCATCGTCCTATCAATTAAAAATCGGATGGCTACCAGCATTAGCTCGCTGTTAAAGCAGATAGTAAATTTTTTATTCTTAAAGTAATCTTTGAAGAGTGCATTGTTACGAGAACCACGTTATTTATGAGATGATCCAATACGTAATCAACGTATCAATGAAATATTTTCGAGATCCCTTGACCCAGCGAATTTCACGATTAGAAAGCATACATTAGGCTATAATATATGAAATGTCTGATTTTCCATTTCATGCCAACACGAAGTACGAAATGAAAAACAAAGATTTTGGCATGAACTTTGCAACCTAATAATTAGGTTGGTGCGTATGAAATGTTGAATTTTAAAGTGAATGTATAAAATTGCAGATCCTTTTTCAAAAGCTGTTTATTTAATCAAAATATGCTCCATTTACTTCAATACACTTTTCCCAACGAGATTTTAACGCACAGATGCATGTCTTAAGGAAATTTCGATTTTTAGAATCAATAATTCTAATAATTTTGTGCGGTACCCATTTATCCATTTCTTTCACCTTATAAATTTCAGAAAGGTATCGCAATATTGTTGTATGGTCAACGTTCATTCTGATAGCAAGTTCCCTCGTAGATACGGTTGGATTCGTTTCCACCAATGCTTTCGGAGCATTATTTTTTACAGACGTTTTGAGTCTTCCACGCGGATCATGTTATAGGGAAAAATTACTAGTCCGAAATTTTTCAAACCAACGCTGCACTTTTCGATCGTTAACAGTATTCTTGCAGCATTATTACCAAGTTTATACTTATATAAACAAAATTACACCAATATCGGTTAAACTCATATCCTTACGAAATCGAAAACAAATAATAAAATGGAACACTTTTGAGAAAATCGTCTTTGTTGAAATGTCACTCTGTCGAGGTTATGCAAAAACAAAAGCATAACGAGAACAGGGAGACAAACGTTAGGTGTAAAGAAAACCCGACATTTCATATGCACCAGCCTAACAGTATTCTTCGCAAAGCTATACTTCGTCGAATGCTATATGTGAACTCATCGATCCACCCCATATATCGGCATTGATCGATATTAAAAAATGTTCTTGCAGATGCGACCCATCGATGGAATGGTGGCAAGGGAATCTCTTCTATGAAATATTTCCAGCTTCCTTTCAGGATTCCTCGAAGGGTGGCGACGGTATAGGCGACCTGAGAGGCATAACCATGCGTTTGGATTACCTAAAGAAGTTAGGCGTTAGAGGCATACGTCTGAATTCGATATTCCCAGCGGTGCACTACCCGGAGTATTATTGGAACGTTAGTAACATGACGGATATAAATGCTAATCTAGGCACTCTTAAGGACTTCGAGAAACTTGTACACGAGACTCATCGAAGGAACATGAGTTTGATTCTCGACCTGCCGCTTTATCCCTTCGTAGAGACACTCTACGACGAGGACGCTCCTAACCTAAAACCCGTGAATAGAAGCGAGGAAATCGTGAGGGAGAGGCGATCCCTGACCGAGACTGCGATTCTGTCGGATATCGTACCGACGACTCCGCCCACCGCGTTTCAGAGGATCAGAGACGCGCTGACTACGATGCCAGCTGCTTCGGAGGAGCCCAGAGTCCTCCAGGTGTCGTCGAATCGCGCGAACACGAGGAAGGAACACCCGGTAACTTCCGCCATTAAGATCTGGCTGAGTAGAGGGGTCGACGGCTTCTATTTGAAAGATTTGGATCGTTACGTAAATGAGTCAACCTTCGCTAATACTCTGAGGCATTGGAAGTCCCTCGTTGGACCTAAGAAGATCTTGATTTGTCACGTGGACGTTTTGAACGCGGCCACGTCCTTAGCGTCACGAAATTCGATCTTGACTAGAATTGATTTGATCGACGTTACCCTGCAGGTCACGAACGGCACTAAAGAGATCAGAGCACAAATCGAGAGTGTCATGAACGGCGTTCTTTTTGATAAATCTGGGTATCCGTGGGTCCATTGGTCCGTCGGCAGTGTCGGTTCGAGAAGGATCGCTTCTAGCATCAACGTTAGAAACGCATCCATGGCGGTTTCTTTATTGACAATGATGCTTCCTGGAACGCCGAATATATTTTACGGAGACGAGGTAAATTAGAAATGGTTGATGTTAGTTTACGACTAAATTAACGATCGATCGAGGATACGTTTTCGAATTGAGGTGTATTTCGAGAACGTTTGAAAGTATCAAATATAATCCGTGTTAGTTTAACACGTTCACGCGGCACGTACCACTTGTGTCTCGCACTTGAATGCCTCATCAGGCGGTGCATACCACCAATTATTAGTAATAATTTTAGCGCCGGCGTGAACGTGTTAACCAGGTTAAATCCGTTTCCGCCAGGGGACGGATTCAATCTTGCCCTTTAGCATACAAATTATTTTTTAAGTTTTCCAACTCATACGCGTCAAATGGGGTTATTCCATACAACGATTATGTAGCTTCTTCAGCCGTTATAGATGTTCTACTATTGCCTTTTCTTTCTCATCGTTCGTGCGCATAAGAATAACGGAAGTGAAACAAGCAATATATACAATTAGTTGGAAAAGTCCGTTATATTTTATTGCTCTTTCTTGCAATTTCTTGCTATTTTATCGCACGATCAAACAACGTCGGTCTACTCGTAGCTCATTATTCGTATTCTAGAATTAAAAATTGGAAAATGTACCACTTATTTAGATATTTTACTTCTTCGTATTGTATATTGTTCAGCTACTTTTAGCAGTTGTTTATAAATCGATACGTTTCGTACGTATGTGAGCGCATAAATTATAGATGAATTTTTAAAGGTGAAAGAGATTTACTGTCATAATCTTCAGATAGGCATAATAGATTGCGAATGTGAAGATCATCAAGATTTAGCCCACTTGCACAACCTTGCACCGATGTATTGGGAAAAGAAGGACGGTTTGGATGACAAATTTGCATCCGTGGGTGTGACTGCGTGGCTACCGGAAGCTACGAAACCTTTGGAGACGAGTTTGATCGGTGCTATTGCCGAAATGGCCAAATTAAGATCTCAAACAACGCCAATTTACGTTAAGGCCGTACTGAAGGAAAATGAACTAACTGCGAACTGTAATATTAGGTAAGGCGAATATCGTTCCTTTCCTCGAGTATAATTTGATTTCCTTTAGCATTTTCTTCATATTTCTAAAATAATTACTAATGGCATCAACCCTTTTAGTGGTAGCGGGTCGAATCTCTCAGCCGATTGTTTTTACTCTCGCACCTTTTCTTTTCTGTGTATCGCATAGCTTTTGCAGACAATGTTTTAGCACCATCTTCAATTTTAGCTAGCTTCTTTTATTTAATAATTATAATAAAATTTAGCTTCAGTACGTTCAAGATTAAGCTTCGTATAAATTTCTCAGTTCGAACGTACAAATTCATCAAAAAGGATCCGACAATTTTTACGTATACCAGGCAAAAGAGGCTAAAAGGGTTAATCACAGCTAAAAATACTTATAAGTTTCTTTTACACGTATAAATATATAGTATATATCTGTATAATTTATACAGTATTAATTTTTTTATTCGTCTCGTATCTGTTATCTGCGTGTAAAGAATACATACAAATTATCATTAATTACAATTTAAACAATCGCAATGCAACGAGGGTTTTTAAAATCATTTTCGATTCTGTGTCTGTTTAGATATTCGCAAGATGAAATAATCGTAATAGAACGATGGTATCCACGAAGGAATTCGTATGTCTTCGTCGCTAATCTGGGTAACGGAACCAAATCGAAGGACTTATCGTCTCTTTATTATGGCGGGCACGTGGTCGTAGGCCCATCGAGCAGATTATACCAAGACGTTTTTTTCAAGCAGCTCAGTATTCCACCGGGCGAAGCATTCATCATTAAATTGGATAAATGAATCCTTGATCAAGAGATCGATGTGTCTTTACTCGAGAAAGGCACGAAGAAACTTTGCAAGAAAATGAAATGAAACCCTTTCATTTTAAAGAAATGGAAACGTATCGAATAATATTAGTATAATATTTTATAGGTACATTGGTGTGCCTCGCAATGCTAAATCATCGCGAAAGTTCCTCTCGATTGTGCAATTAAAAAATGGTTAAAATTGTTTAATCGATCGTGTAAAGATTTTCACGTTTTCCAACGATGACAGGAGACAAAAGACTCGAGATGCTGTAAAAAGTGTTCCACGACGTTTTCTTACTATCTTCGATATCAGTTCTTGTTCCTTTTTTTTTCATGAAGTGCGCAGTATCGTAAGGATCGCTATTTTTTTGTTTGTAGAAAATGTGGAGTCGTTTAAACGAAGGAGACACAAGACTTGCCTCTGCGCATTTCACATTCCAAAAGGGCGAAGATATTTACATCTTTATCGTAGTATCACGACTGTCTACGTCTACATGTGTTCACTCTGGCCTCAAAACTTCTATCGATGAAACAATAGGTCCCTTTTGTATTCTCTTAGTCCTTTTGATAATAAAGCTACATGCTTGTGTGGTTATCTATAATTTTTCTCCATGTAAAGCGTTAAAAAAGATGATCTATATATTTATAAAAATATATCTATACCTGTTACATCTGTATTCATAGATACACTTTACTATTTTAGAAACATTTATCCTACAAAATTCTAGTAGGCAATTTTATTCTCTTTTCATATTGTCGCAACGAATACCTTGCTTTATGTTTATTTTATTATTGATTGTGTTTACGTACATGTTTTCACTTCGATACACGTATCCGATATCAATTGACCACTCGATTGAATGACGCGCGTATTAAAAGCTGCTTATAAAATTAAAATGAATGTTCTCCTTTCCTATTCCTAT
>JAITYT010000093.1:978378-991881 GCA_025433975.1 Liostenogaster flavolineata | reverse complement strand
AGAATACGTAAGATATTATAGGGATACAATAATTATTACTCTAGAAAGGTTATAAACTGTCGTTATTGTTAACGCCATTTTATATTGCGCAAGATGTACAAAAATGTTTGGTCTGGACTATCATATTCGCTCGGCGAAGAGATCTCTACAAAAAAAGTTACTGCAAAATTTTCCTTTTCCTCGAATTTTAAGATACAATTTCTATCAATTTCGTTGTATTATATGTATTAATGGACCAAATGTATTATATGGATCAAAAGAAACTTTTTAGATCTAGTCAGCTAAAGCAGCTAAGACCAGACATTTTGTACGTTTACTAAATCTGGGGACGATTAGACTTTATTGAAGAACAGTTTCTTTGCAATGTGCAGCACATACCTTCCATGTTTTTTTTTTATCTGCGCTACTAATTACTAAAAATTTGTTTAATCGAACATAATAACGGCGTTGCGAGTAAATATAACAAGATCGTTTAATTATTACTTCAATTTTAACGTAATAATTTGCTTATTAAGATCTTTTATAAAAAGTTAAAGATTATATAGTAATAAAATTAGCTAACTGTGGATAATATTTCAATTATAAAATGTTAAATAATGTGTTACGTATACGTTTCTAACGTCATATAAAACGCGGTTTTCATTCGAGTGTAAATAAAATAGGCTCCGCTTATTTTTCCTAAATTTTATAATCGTTATCGGAATGGAGCATCTTCCTGTATGCCGGAGTAACTCTGAAAAAATTAATTAAGTCGATATGTACTACATTATTGAATTGCAATTTTATTACATACATGTTGTCTCAATGATTTACATTACAATACTCACCCTTTCAGCTAGCTCGGCAAGTGTAGCGGCCATTTTGGTGCCTGTTTCTTGCACCATGTTATAAAAATGTCCTTTATTTTGCAGCAAAACGTAAGGATGATCGTACTCCTGAAATAAAGATTAAAATAAATCTGATCGTGTTCGAATCACAATTTTCGAGATACACAGGGTGCTTAAGCTAACTCTGCCACTTGCGATAGCTGTTCGAAATGATGCAAACATAAATATTCAAAATTAGCGAGAAAATCACAAATTCATAAAATACATAAAAATCACACGATCTTATGAACGAAACGAGGTAAATGCATCATTGTACGGACCAAAGTGTCTATAAAGCTGCACTACAAATAGACACCGAATTTCACGCAATGTCGTTAAAAATACTCACCACCATACATCCGGCATCCATGACGAGTACCTTATCGTTATCCATGATGGTATTTAATCTATGAGCGATGGTGAGCACTGTGCAGTTCATAAACTTTCGCCTGACGGTTTTTTGAATGAGAGAATCCGTTTCGGGGTCGACGTTAGCGGTGGCCTCGTCCAGCACCATAATTTTGTTATTTCTAACAATAGCACGCGCTAAACAAAGTAATTGCCGTTGGCCCACACTGAAATTGGTGCCACCTTCCGAGACGTACATTTGCAGTCCGGCGGCCATGTCGTTGATCACGACCTTCAGCTCGACTTCCTCCAGTGCCTGCCAGAGATCGTGATCCGAGTACTCCTCGAAGGGATCGAGGTTTCTTCGTAGACTGCCGGCAAACAAGATCGGTTCCTGCGGTATGATACTGATCTTCGAACGGAAGTCGTGAAGCCCTATACTGTCAGTGGATATACCATCGATACAAATGTCGCCTTCGATGTAAGCCAGACGAAATAGAGAACCGATCAAAGAGGTCTTTCCAGCGCCTGTCCGCCCGACGATACCGATCTTCTCCCTTGGTGCGATCGTGAAGTTCACGTCTTTCAACATGTAGCTGCCACGCGGATCGTACTTCAACTTAACGCTCTTAAATTTAACTAGGCCGTTGGTCGGCCAGTCAGCCGGCGGTTTCAGATTGGGTGCACTCTCTAGCAATGGCTCCTGCTCCAACTTACTGTACTCCAAGACCCTCTCGACCGAGGTCATGTAGTTTTCGACTTCCGCCGTTTGTCTTACGCCCCACTGCAACATGCCCATGAGGGTCAACGTTTGCGTGATCACGACGCCAACATCGCCCACGTTGATCACGTCGTCGAGGAACAGGAAGGTCAAGACGACGATCCCGATATAGAGCAATGCGATAACCTCGAGGTAGATGCCGAAGGCGCGAGAGGTCGAGTAGAATATGAACGAGGCAGTCGAATGGAGGTCCTGATGGCCGTCGAACTCCTTCGTCAAGATTTTCTCGGCGTTGAATGCCCTGATGGTCGTCAGACCCTGAAGGGTCGCCGTTACGTGATCGAAGACGGGCGATCGACCTATAATTATTGAAGTGAGATCATTGAACTCACAAGGAGAGTTTTAACCCTGGTAATAATGGATTTTTTTTAATTTTTACACATATTATAGGGACTGACCCCCTGTATACGTTGGTTAGCGAAGAAGTTGCGACGGGCCTTAGTTTACGAGAAAATTAAATTAGAAAATTACGAGTGCCAAAAAACCCGAGACGTTAAGATAATTTTTACATCCAACCGCGTGGAGCAGCGGCGAGTGACAGTGACTCATACGCTCGGATGACGATCCGGGTTCGAGTCTTTTTCTTTTTCTTCTTTTTTTACTACACTTGATCTCCATCAAAATACTATTATTAATTTAAGTTAATCCTTGATCCAAATTAAATTAAATTAAATTAGTAATAATATTTTGGTGGAGATCAAGTGAATTTTTCTTTCACTTGGTTATAAGCGCGTCTCCATGCGCTTCGGTCCATGCGGCATTGTTTCGGGATTTTAATCAATACACAAAGAGCAAAATGGTTTAACTTACTCGTTCCTTCGAGTCGCTTCACACTGCTGCTCGTTGCTATGTAGAAGTTCCGTAGATAGTATATGATCACGAACATGACAATGGCCGGTATCAGCAGCCAAAAATTCACGATACCGACGATTATGAACACCGCTAATATTCCCGTTCCGCTGACGAGTACGTCGAATATACTCATCGGTAATCTCATGTCGACGGCACCCATGTCCTTCGAGAATCTAAATTGGAATGATTGTTGTTCAGACACTTAGCTTCGTATTCTTGCTTCTGTAGGAAAGAAGACCGACGATTAACGCGAACCTTTCTATAGATCGAATAAACACGTCTTGCTCCACGCCATTATTGCTGTTTTCTTAAGAGAATTCCCGAAGTTTCTTTTGTAATCGGCGAAATGACTTTACAGCGATGGCGTATTTCTATGGCGAACTTAGATATTTCATGCCATTCGACCTTTTCTTCTGCCGCCAAACTCCAGCTACACTTACCTGTTCAATATACGCCCGGCTGGGTTCGTGTTGAAGAAGTACATGGTCGTGCACACGATGCTGCGAAACATATTGGCGTGCAGGTTCTTGGAGGAGTTCATACAAACACCGTAAAACGCGACCGTTACGAGAAGACAAAAAAGGACGGTAGCCGCGGTCGCGATGCTGTACAAATAGATCACCCATTCGCGAGATAAGATACCCTGCCAGACAAAGTGAGTCGTGCCGTTCTGAAACTTCTGGAACGAGGCTTCCTCGACGTTCACCCAGTACGAGACGAAGTAATCACCCCCACTGCCGATGATCTGATACGCGAAAAGGAAAACCATCACCAGAAACAGAAGAAACGGGCTCTTGCTCGATGCGAAGTAAGAGAAGTACACCTTGGCATCCACGTGCCCGGCCATTCTCATCTCTTCTAACTCCAGCGGCACTTTCGAGTCGTTCTTCTTCGATGAGTTGACGGTTTCTTCGTTCGGCCCACCGTCGTAATCGATGTTGCCGGCACCATCTACCCCCGTTTTTTCCTCTCGATCGTCGGTCTGCTTGAGGAACTTCATCAAGTCCGAAGCTTCGATCACGCTGTAATCGCCCTTCATCTTGATCGCGCCGTTATGCATGACCACGATCTGATCGGCGTTCTTCAAGTACTGCAATTGATGCGTCACCAGGACGATCGTCTTGTTCTTCAGGTAGTTGCGTATGCAGTCGTCGACGATGCGCCTGCCAACGTGAGTATCTACCGCTGACAACGGATCGTCCAGCAGATAGATGTCGGCATCCGCATAGACAGCGCGAGCCAGGTTGATCCTAGCTCTTTGCCCACCGCTCAAACTGATTCCCCTTTCACCAACGATCGTCTCATCGTAATGCGGAAAGCTGTCCAGGTCCGCCTTTAGTTGGCATACCTGGATCACGCGATCGTAACGCGACTTGTCCATCGACCTACCGAAGAGTATGTTCTGTCTGACCGAGGAGGCGAAGATCCATGGCTGTTGGCTGGCGTACACCAACTTGCCGTGGACCGTCATGGTGCCATTCGTCAGCGGCAGTTCGCGCAGGATCGCTTGCAGCAGGCTGCTCTTACCAGCGCCCACTTGGCCCACGATCGCCACCAGGCTCCCACGCCGCACCGTTAGGTCAATGCCGTTCAGGGTGATCTTGCACTTGTCATCCCACTGGCCTGTGGCGTTCGACAGAACGATTGGCGATAGCGGCAAGTCTGCTACTTTCTCTGTCTCCCGTTCGATCGTCGGTAGTTCAGGATTCATGAGGAACCTTTCGACGCGTCGCAGCGACATCGTGCCCTCGATCGTTTGAATGATACCTGCGTTTGCGAGGAAGAGAAAGAGGATATCTTTAGAACCAATGAGGAGTTTGTCGAGTTCCTATAGAGACGATCGACGTTTCTACGACGTTGATAGGCTAGTAACTTACGAATTAATCTGCATTGTCTTGTAAAGGAATTTGTGAATTTTCCGTTCGCGGATGACTTATAAAATTGAGTTATTAATGATCAAAGTAATCGATCGACGTAGAAATTATAGATCGATAGAACGAAGTCCACTAGTTTCACCGAACGATTAAAGAATCGACCGTAGACCGTGGATCGCTTATCATCGTTGTATGTAGTCTGCGTTATCAGCGAGAAATGTTTTCTTCCGTGGTATCAACGTCGTTTACGAACGCACGGGCTGTTTATAAAGCTCTGACAAGTATTTGAACGTACTCAGAGGGAAGCAGATCGACATGCTGTACCGAAGGACGTTAAAAAAGGACGTGATCATGAAGACTTGCTCGGCGCTGATGTAGTTCCCCGTCAAGGCGCTCGTTGCTACGGAGATGAAGATGCAAAGACGTGGTACGAAACAGTCTAAGCTCAAGGAAACCTGCTCTATGATAGAGGTTTTCTTTATCACGTTCACTTCCTTCCTGAAAGATTTTTCGTATATTCGAGGAGCGATCGAATGCGAGGGAGGGAGGGAGGGAGGGAGGCAGAATTGGAAGATCTTTTTTCATTTGGATGCATACCGCCTAGCTTTTTCTATCAGACGTGAAAATGGCACTTCCCAGACGTACATCTTGATAATCTGTACGCCGCTCAGTACCTCGTTCATGAGGCGCAATCTCTCGTCCGTTTTTTGCGCCGATTTCATTGTCAAGTGTGCGATCTTCCTCGCCATGTATCCTGAAATAATAGAAATACCTTTGTTGCATTGTACGAGTTTCGTCATGGATCACTAAATCAATTCATACGATTATCGTAGCAAGATCTAACGGTACTATGATAAAAAAAATGGTAGATATTAGCGTGCTAACTACTACTACTTCTGCGAGTTCTCGAAAGATTTAAAACCGTTGATGCGATCGCCGTCACAAACGTACGATATTGTTAACTCTATTTAAAACACCGACGACGCGTTATCGTTTAATTCACGTTTAATATCGCGACAATAGAAGTAGAAAATATCGACTAATAGACGATAAAATAAATGCATCGTAGTACATACATACTTCGAACAATGTAACGATATAATTCGATTCTTTACATGCTTTACTTAACCTTTTTAATCCCTATAGAGATCGTTACATTTATTTCCTAGTATCTGCGATTACCGTGGCTGCTACCGTGGATTACCTCATTCGATCCACTAGGAAAGCAATTACGAGGATATTATATGTTGGCTTATAAATAATACAATTTTTAAAAAAAGTATCGCAGCTGAAATAAGCGCTAGAAACACTCAAACGATAAATAGTTCGAATCTATACTTATATTCTCATATTATTGACATAGTTAAATGTGCATCAACGTGCATCTTGATAATTTGATTCGAGGAAAATGCGATTTTAAGCGGTGTCATAAATTCAAATCGTCCAAATCTTTCTTTACTTTAGAATCAAAGTTAGCGCTCACCTTGAATTGGAATAAATAACACATAAACCACGAGTCCTATAACTGCCAACCATCCAAACTCAAGGTACAGTATATAGGCCACTATCATTGCCTGAATAGGACTTATCCAGATGTAATTTATGAAGTGAACCATGTACTCTATTCGATCGATATCGTTACTCAGAAGGTTAACCATCTGAAACGTCAAGAACGCTTTTGTTAAATACAAGTTAAGCGTCTTCTTACTCTTCAACTAGCGCTAAAACGAGTTACGATTGGTGCGTAGGTCGTGAGTAATAATACGTAAGAATTCTTTGGATCTCCCTTTAAATCTGGCAATCGTAACGAAGTCTCATTGGCGAGGAACGTTTTAAATAAATTTTTTGCAATGTTATTTCTGATCAAAATGTACGTCGTTACCTGACCAACGGAGGTGCCGTTTCCGAATACAGAATTGCTTAGTCTCAATATCTTTCTGTATATCAAACTGCAACAAGCTGTTCTTATTTGTATTCCAATGTGCATTAAACCGTGTAAAACCAAATTAATGATGAAACAGTGGATCATGGGGCACACGATGAAAATTATTGAGAAATAATACTCTTCGCCATTGTGGCTCTCCTTCTGCTTGCTCAAATAACGCAACAGTTTACCGAGAATTAATGGTTCGGTCATTCTATAACACGGAATTAAGCGTAGTCTTTAGAAGCTGTAAAAAGTATTAGACTAGCTGTTTGTTCAATTGTGATATTTTCTACGGTATTTATTGACACTAAACCCACCGACGACCGTTCTTAAACCTTGCTTGGAATTTCCTACGTGGTATTATTTTTTCTTTTCATCTTTCCAATGTAAATGAAAAAACAAAATAAATTCCAGTTGCCGATTTGAGAACATTGTTTCATTTTGTATTTAATTTAATACCAAATTAAAGCTTAGCCGAGCTCTGTTGAAAAGAATATAACTTCTTAAGGAGAGGTTTCTAAAAATTGGTTTAACACGTTGACGCCGGCGCGGATTTTCAGTATCTGTTCCGTGTGGCGGCGCTCGATTTCACTGTCCGCTTCGTGGGGCGGCACGGCATCAGGTTGCACCGTTCAGCACAGTGTATGCGCGGTAATACCCTTTATGCGATTCTTATAGATCTCGACGAGCCAAAACCAAATTTGAAACCAGTTTTCGTTCATTTCCCTGTTTTTGAGAAAATCGATTATGATATATAATAGTTTGGCAACATCGATTTGCATATACTTATAATACTCTGTTTGACTTTTCTCAAAAAGTAGAGGTCATATTACACTTCTTTACGCAGAACCGTAAAATGGAACTAACATGCGAGATTTGCCTCGTAAACGCGTGGTACATAAATAAAAGATAGGGTACTAAGTACATTAAAATTTTTAAATTTCGCGAAAAAATAATTGATCAGCTTTTAATAAATGCAGGTAATACTCCGTCTAGTATGCTTCAAGAAATCACAAAAAAGAAATTATTATGTAAAGTTTATATTAATTAATAATACTAAATTGTTATGTCATTACTATTGAATGTGTGTCGAAATAAAATAACATAAACCGATTTTGTACCGTCTAGTTTGTGAAATGTAAGCATTGCCCACCGTGATGCATGTCGCTCCACGGAACAAACTCGAATGACCCACCGGTGGGTCAAGTCGGCGTCAACGTGCTTAACCAGTCACGGTAAGAAAAAGTGAATTGTCGGTAGGTTCAGTATTGAATAACTGTATGTATATTTCAGATATTAACGTAAATCGTTAATTAGATCAATAATGATAAGTCGGATAATTCTTATGTATTAAATTGAAATTCTACGAGTATGAGATTCCAAGAGATTAGGAAGTGTGCCAATTTGCAGGAGTATCATTTACCTTATTACGAGTTCGCTGAAAGCTCCCGCGAAGCCAATGAGTATTATCATTTTGCCAAAGTGCTTGAAAATAATTTTATACAAACGTGGCTGCTTGTCATGCTTCTTTCCGTTGTATTTCTTCGTCTCCTTCGTCCAAGTATCGATCATCAAATCACCCAACCTACTGCTAGTATCCTCCTTCAGGGGAGTATAGAGATCAGATTCTTCCAACTTTCTTTTGTAACCAAGTAGAAAAGTGTCGAGTAACCACCTAGGATGATGCGTCGGTGTAAGTTCTTGCAATGTATCGTTATTAACAAGATATTTGTTACATCGATACTTCGCCCCACCGTTAGGTCGTCGTTACATAAAGCGCGAAATTTAGTATACATATGTTTCCATTTTACAAGAATGCTAATTATCTTTGAAATAAATTCATTCGAAACATTCGAATCTGATTCGATTATCCGATTTGTTACGATGATTCCTGAATCGTATCACCATACAGACATACCGCATCGAACTGTTAGTTCGTGCAAGATTAAATGTCGGATTACTCGAGACGAGGTGAGACAGATTAATTTTGACGAACAAGCGCAACAAACGGAAATTCGGAACGTCTTACCTGAATGTAATGACCGAGAAAATATTGGCATTTTCTCGTGGGTTTTTCGCCTGTTTCTTTACGTTCTTGTCCATATCGATGTCTTAGTCTGAATCGTTGTCCCTTAACATCTCAAGAACGCACAATCCAGCTTTAAAACGGAAAGAAAATGGTAAATTGTCATCTTAATTCTAACTCAATTCTATTGCATCGCAGCGTTGTTTCCTTCATAACGAAGAGAATTTTATCGATATCGGAAGAACGGTAGAAAACAAACACGTTAAATCGGTTAATTGCCGTGAATCTTCCTGATTGTTTTGATAACACGCTTTCGAACAGTAGCAGAGACGCTTTGAGAGACCGAAATCACGGTTGATAAGGTACTTGTAACGTTAAATAATTTCCTATCTCTTTCTTAATTACCAGAGTTATCGTGTCAGAGATCCAATCTTCAAAATTTATCGTCGCGCATATTAAAAATGTTCGTTCGAGTTTATTTTCTCCGAATCATATTAGGTTGTTCGGAAAGTCATTTCGTTTTCTTTTTTTTTTATGAAAAACGTTGTTTTGTTAGGAAAAAATGAAATTATTTTCCGAACAACCTAATAGTACGAAGACAATTTTTGTCGTGCAAGAGGCATCTCGTATTTTCACAGCTGCTGTATTTAAAAAATAATTGATCTTACGCTGCTTTACAGTACGATCAAAATTACTGCAACTATAGACCACGATCGCTATATTATGGAAATTATTATTGCAATTAATATTAATAACATCAATTACTCATCTTAATAGTAACGTTAATTATCGTCGTATCAATTTCACAAGGCAATGACTCAAGTAGAAGATATAATGTTGAATAATATTAGATCGTGAAGTTATCTTCCGATAAATTCTTGATAAGATTTTCAATAGTAATTGCATGGTGTTTTATATTTGACAAAAGATAAGATTATCGTATCGATTTTAGAGGATCAAAAGAGACATTTGCATTAAAGCATGTAACACCGGAGTAAATTTCACGAGATTGCAACATGAGCCGTTTCTTCTCATTTCTCAACAATTTACAGGAATAAATCGAAATAAGGCGAGTAATATCGATATTTCTTTTCGTGAATAGATCGATAGGGATTTTTTCCCATTATTATTCTATCATCTCGTTGCGCTGATTTTCCTTGAAACAATGAGAATTATTTCAATGATCATGTATTGTAGTAGAACCAACTTAATCAAAATGAAAGAAGAAAAATTACGATTCAGATAGCACGTCGATCTTGTGGCTTTTGCCGGACTAAAACGGATGGAAATGATAACTATTCACCGATTTCATGATAATAGAGACAAAGAAGTCTCACGACGATTTCAAGGTTATTCGACAGTTGCAAAGTATGGCATCGTTCGTTAATGTAGATTCTTTCGGGATTAATAAATGTCACTTTATTTTTCATGCTCGCCATACGATACTGTACCTCACTGATTTCTTTTAGGACGATACGATTAGTTCTGAGCCTGTTCTTTTCGCGTTTGCTAGCATCGTTTCTACTCGTAAGTACTTTACGAATGCACTTATAAAGCTAACTGTTCGCCTTTCCAATTTCTGCTCGGCCACTTAACGCGATAATCCAATGCGGCAATTCAGAAAACAGAGAGATTAAACTTGTTAAAAGTTGACCTTAAGTCTGTCCACTGATCGACACTAGGTCCACCGACATCAACTGACACCAGATTTACCAAAGATATGTCATAAAGATGAAAACAGTTTCAAGGAGAATCATATAGACTAGGTCCTTTCCTCGTAGAACTCGTTCTATTGGAGAAACCAATCCTTTAGATCCAAGCAGTCAGCGATTTAATCTTGAACAATTCCGATCGATCTCGCAATCGCGTCAAAGAAGCGAGTGGAATACGAAAAAAAGATACAGACACTAGAAAACAGCGTAAAGAAATTCCGCTTGGCTGCTTATCTAACTGTGACACCGAAAGCACGTCATTCGTGATGGTCGATCGAACTGACTCACCGTCACGTGTCTTAGGATGCTTCGTCGTAAAGATTGCCCGGCGATAGACGTGATTACACCCGGCGTGCCAGCTCCTGTCAACCGATTTGCGAGACGTCGTTATTGGAATGATACTGAATTGCAGGCGCATGTTGTCTCTTGCCTTAACCATCATGGTATCTGGCCTTATCGTCTTTGGTGTCGATTAAACAATAACCCCCTCTTTTCTTCTCACGCGCCTCCCCACCCCAACCTCCTCTTCGACCTCTCACATTGTACAATAGAAATCTCTTATGTGAAAATGGTCGCTGAACTTCCTTCCTTCCACGTGTTGGCAGTGCTCATTGTGCAAGATCGCGCAAAACGTTCGAAGAAATCGCAAGGACAAGCGAGTGAAGAAAGATGATTCTTTGCGATTTCGTGGTTTCCGATGCGAAAATCGTGTTTTTTCGATTTTCTTTGATACTCCACAAGTTCGTTGAACTGCTCGAGTTTTCGAAGAAAGATAATACACTCAATTTTGTTTTCACGCGGTAGATAAATTCGCGTTTTCCAAAATATGTTTTTCTTACTAATTATTAATAAGTAAAAATAATAAAAAACAAGTATATAAAAGAAATCTAATCGCGTTAAACTAAATTCGCGTAGAATAAGCTTGCGTGGAAACAGAATTAGGTATAGATTGTACATTCGTAGAAGAGATGATTGAATTTCTCTTTCCCACGCTAAATCATAAATTGTTAGGTCTACCGGAAAGTTTGGTCCGTTTCTGAATTAAAGAAACTAATCCATTTTCGATAGATTAATTAATATTTACTGGACAATATAATTTTCATCGTTACTATCCACCTCTTTGCATATATACCGATGTACCAGTTGAATTTACAATTCCTATTAAAACAATAGCAATTATTAAGTGAATGATATGTGTTTGCACACATACTATCGCGCACTCGACAGAATTTGACAGGAGGCTGCGTATGTAGTGGCTCAAATATATACGTATCGTCTAATAGTCGACATTCGAAAGGTTCGTTGCCATGGCCATGACCCACATTTGACTTGGTATATTCAGAATACACAACGTTATTAACGCCAATCAAGATCACCAATCATCTATTAGCGCGCATAGCTATTTACACTTCTAATTCATTTTAAATATGCCAAATACATTTGGTAAATTCCGAAGAGGATATCTATAGAACAAAATTTTCAAACTCTACTCTCTTTGTTTACTTATGTTTCGAGATTCACGCTGCGTGGAAATATGACATTTGTTTAAACTAATCAAATGCGTTGTAAATTCAAGCCGGTATTGTTACTTTTTTTATAAACCACGATCATATTCTAAAACAAAACAAACATTGCGTTAAAATTGTTATACGCATACAGTAAATAGCGGACATTTCTGCCAACGGTTCTTCGTCTTGTAGTAGCACGATGAATTCTCGAATTCTTTAATTTCAAAAGAATTTTTATTTCAACACGTTCGCAGACACGAATGCTATAGCATTGAAATTTTTAAACTAATTATTATTCCTTTTTAATTGTTATAACCTTAAATTTTTGTACTTATTATGCATTTCAAAGTAACGAGCAACTGATTCATCAGGTATTTTCATATTATTTTATCTTTTCTTCGTGCATTTACAAATTCATTCGGCATCTTGTGTAAATCAATAGTGTAACACTGGGCGTGGATGCTATAACATTCACTGTATATAACGATTAAGATGTGATATTCTGACTGCTCTTATGAAACGTGTCCACTCGGATTTCGGAAATCACAATTAATGAAAAATAAAAAATTGCCTTTCTATTTTTTCAGCTCACTGAGATTTTTATTGTTCGCGAATGTGTTAGTAAAACCATGATGAAACATCGAATCGTTTAAACAATGACAAAATTTAAACGATTATAATACGCAAAACATTCTTTCGATTGTTTGTGAAGAGAAGAATAATGATTTAGAACTTCGAGCTTCAGACACGAAGTTCCTTGTTGCCGTGATTGAATCACCGTATGTGAAAAATGTGCGTACGTTTATGCGTATCGAGTCAGTGACACTAATTGTGCAATGTGGAGCGACATTTAGTGCGTATCAACGGGTTCCGAAGTTGTAATTAATGAGATTTACACTATGACATATTTACGATTACGTTCGTAAGAAATCACGTAAATTCGCTTTTCAATCTGATAAGTGTCTGGTGTAATAGACGCAGGCAGTACGAAACGTTTACGAGTATTTACTCCAAACGATACGAAGGATTGCGTCGATTTACGCACGTGATTAACGAAAAACGACCTGTAAAATATTTGTAACACTTTACCGACCGGAAGTTGACTTTTTGTTCACACACTCACCGACTGGTAGCCTGTTAGACGTTTTTTTGTCACCGACACTTATCGACCGATAACTCGTAGATCGATTTCTACGGCAACTAATATTTTGTTATCCATTACTGAGGTACAAGTGTTAGATCGTAATTCTATATTCGTATACGTCTATATTCTATAACGTTATATAATACCGTTGCAGCTTTTACACGATCCTCTGCTATGCTTGGGTCATACCAAGAAGCCAAGATAGCATAAACATGCTTTGTCTGCAAATTTTGCAATGTTTTATTACGTACTAATTACTACTCATTTAAGAGATATTATCATATCAAAAATGGAAGCATATGTGTAGGATCTCGCGGCCACTCTCGCATTCACCCGCACTCTTCGACACTCTCTCTACGACTCTCTCTATCTTCCTTGCGTCTCATCTCTTGCCACAATATTCCCTATTCTCCTAGTCACGTATACGGTCTACCAATCGCTTCGTTCACTCGATCCATTCGCTCG
>JAITYT010000093.1:960531-978268 GCA_025433975.1 Liostenogaster flavolineata | reverse complement strand
CCTCTTACGGCCTAGCCTAAACATTCGCTCGTCGTACATACCTTCACACAGACACACACATTCTACGTCTCTTAAGGGCAACTCAACGGCCGTCGCCCAACACATCTGGCACTGACACTAACGACTCCGTTTTTGTTCCCACATATGTAAATATTAATCTAGAAATAATTACGATAGGTAAATTAAATATCGTTTAGTACTAATGTTATTCTGACTGACCATACTTTGTCAGTCGAATTTAATACACAATTATCGGCCTGGCAAAACACGGGCAACAGAGATAGAAATGAATATAGTGTTGAAAGACGACAAACCGGTGTATCAACGCGCAAGAGAATTATCTCCGTCGGAAAAAAATACAGTCAACGGATAAATTTAAGAGTGGTTGCACGGTGGAATCATCTCCCCGTCCCTATCGGAATACGCTAGCCCGGTAGTGTTAGTAAAAAAGAAAAATACGAAACCACTAGATTTTGCGTAGATTATCGGGTGTTAAATAAAAAGGTAATTAAAGATCGATAACCGTTATCTCTTATAGAAGATTTGTTAAAAGACGCGAGAATTTATAACATGCTCGATTCTTGAAAATTCGTTTGAGAACGGAAATCCTCCTAATTAATTCCTATATTCTCCGTAAACCAGTAAAGAAACGGAAGAACGAAACGTCACGTAAACGTTTACAATTTATATCAATTTTAGTGGACCAGTTGATAGGAGATTTTCGACAACCAAAAGATGGAGGCTGAATCAGGCTAAATGAAAAGTTTCGTGTTATTCTCGTAGGCTGAAAAAGAGGTTGTAAGGTTTGAAACACAAAGTTGAAAGGGTTGACCACACTGGAACTTGGCGAATAACAATGTATTTTTACATTTATTATTACTAGATGTGAAACACTTTTTCTTCGATCCATCCTATAACTCGCAAACCGGCCTATACGACGGTTCAAATGAAATTGACGGATCTTAGGTAGCGGATCCTAGTCGGTAAAATAATTATCGAAATCCAAGAGAGGATATATAACCGTTTACTTTCAACGCGTTCCCATTGGTCACCCTGTATATCCTCGGGAAGTCATAAATTATCGGTAATTCAAGGTTGGGTGCAGAATATCGCATTTCTGGCGTGGAAATGCGACTGGAAAGCTTCTCTCGTCTCTTTTCTTTCAAGGATCTGTCCTTTCGGTTTTTTATACTCTTTCTATTTACTGCGTCCCATATTTAATGACGTATTCCATACGGAATATTTTTACCGAACTCGCGAAATGTCAAGAATCGCGACAAATAAAAATGTCAATGGTTTCATCTGCTTCCTTTCTTTCTTTCTTTTTCCCTCGTTGAGCTAGAACAAAGTTTATCACTCGGAAAAACGTTTTATGGGAGTTCGACGAGTTGGGAACATCCGAGCGTTTTTTGTACTCGCGATCGTTCAATTATTACCGTTTGTCCGTATCATTTGACAGCGCGACAAAACGAGACACGATAGAAACTGGAGGCCAAGGTAGAATTATCGCTTGGAAATTCACGGTTTGCTTCGGAATACGTAATGCCTGTCTCTCGTAGTACTCATCACTTTTCACTTTGACCGTCTAACGTATTCATGAAGCACCAATGAGGTCTACTTCGTCGAGTGGGTGATCGAGAAGAAAAAAAGCAACGGCGAAGAAGAAACGAAACTCGTGTGAAAAGCGAAATGGTGTACAAGAGTCGCTATTTTCCAGATGGTAAAGAAGAAATTAAAAATTCGTCGAAATGAAAGTTTATAGCTCGACAACAGCCGTCGGAATACCACAAGTGTTCAAGTTCATTAATACGAGAAAAATATCGATTTTCTACCGTTTGACTCGTTCTCTCTCTTCCTCTCGGACAAAGAGCGCGAACATTGGAAATTTGCGAGCAGTCTGCTGTGAACACTCGAGCGAGAGACATCAAGGGAAAACAATGCAAGTACGAACATCGTTATCTTGTTTTAGAGAATCCTTCTTGAAATTAAAGTAAGCGAGTGTAGTATTCGTAGGTATACGGTATAAAAGTGTTAAAAAAGTAGTTGCGGTAAGATTAAAGGAATAAAATATTTTCAAAATGAGTAGTTATATGTTGCTATTTAATACTAAACGTACCGGCATTTTCATATACCTAATCTACGTTGAACAGATGTTAATTTTTAGAAAAAAAAAATTTAATTTATCGAAGGAAATAACGAAGAACATAACTTTCAAATACTATTAAAATAATGAAACATATATTTTCATTTTTATATGCAATATAAACAATTAATTACACTTTCTGCAGATCACAAGGTTCTCCTCCTACACATGTATTTTCCGCATCGATTCCAGCTAAATCCTGCATATTGAAAGATACGTGCACAGGTCATCTATTGCATTTGGATTTGACGCTATATTTTTGCGCCATTAGGTCAACCACATCGACGCCAAATTCGATCTTATTGTTATAATAATTAATTATTTCTGGTGTTCGCTTTCCATTGTTTTTAGCTTTGACGAATTTATATCTTAAACTTAGTATCGTAACTTTTTTTTTGTTGGTCTTGATATATAAACTGTCGAAGTACAGTCATTTGATTTTATCCTAAAGTAGAAAAAAGTTCCAACAATTGTCGACCATTTACGAGGGATTATTTTTCTAGGCGTATTTTCTATTTTACGAGGATTTTCTAATTCTTCTTTGTGTAGTTTTTAATTTAATCGTAGATTACTGCAGAGAAGCACGTAAATTTAGTAAAGGGTAAAAAACCCCTCTTGGTACATAAATATTGCAAAGAATTTTCCTCGGTGAAAAATAAACTAAGAGAAAAACGGAAAGCGAGAAGTTGAATAATCAGATAGTATAAGAACTTATAGAAAGTATTTGAGCGAAAAAGATAACAATGAGTGTAAAATTGTACAGTAAACTTTGAAAATGGTCATTTGACTCCGCTTGGTATGTTTAGTGTTAATCTGACGAGGGGTTTTCGCACGAAGTCTTTTGAATATTGACTTTTGAAAACACTGAGACGATTAGAAAAATTGATGTGTTTTGGTTCTAATGCGTTATAAAACGTCTCTGTTATTTCGTTGTAGGAGACGGATTTTGCAGATAGCACGAAAGTTCTAACCTGGAATAGACGATGTCTCAGCTGTATAGGCATTTGGCCACCGAAGGTTTATGATTCCATCTTCTCGTTGAGCCTCGTCTATATTACGATTCACTCTCTTTTGTTATATGTTGAAATGTTTCAAAATATCAGAAACGTTGATTATGTGTTTGCGAATCTAACAGAGAGCGTGGGCACGACGTTGATAGTATTGAAGATCGTCGCTTGCAGGCGAAACAGCAAAGCAATAGCAGCGTTCTTGAAGGAGATCCAGCCAGATTTTTTGGCAATCAGTTACGGGGATGCCAACGAGAGACTCGCTTTTTTCGTGTACAACAGATTCACCTACAGATTCGTCAAAACGTCCATTTTAATGATGGCACTCGTATCCAGCATGTACTATACAAAAGCCTTGATCACCAGTCTGGAGATTGGTAAGTCGTTGGCCTCTGTAACGTGCTATGTATTCTATCTTTCTTAGTATTATTATATATCTTTAATTCTTAATTTCTATACTTAATGTTTTCGTAATCTTTAATTTGTACACGTAGAGGTTGTGATTCAATTCAATATTAGGTTGGGGAATAAGTTCGCAGCGTTTAGCACTAAATTTCACATCATATATTTCTTATGAAAGTTTGAATGTTCTTTATCGAACCAAGTATGTCCCATATTGATCTATAACTTTCTGCCATTTTTGGGGTAGAACCATTGTTCCATCGGTGTAAAACTTCTGGGTTTTTTTTTTAGCGATAAACCGAGACAGGTGATTTTCGCGGTCTTCCTATGACGTCAATTTTAAACCATTAAGAGAATTTGCAGGGACCGAAACAAATGGTAATCCGAGAGTGCTAAATCCGGGCTATATGGTGAATGCATCGAAACATCCCAGCCAAGCTCTCTCAGTTTTTGCCGGATCGTCAAAGGTGTATGTAGCTTGGCGTTATCATGGTGAAAGACAATTCCCTTTTTATTAGCCAATTTTGGCGGTTTTTTCTCAATCGCTTGCTCCAATCGTGTTAGTTGCTGAGCCGTGTAGAGACTCGGATCAATCGTTTGATCAGGAGGCAAGACTTCATAATACACGATTCCCTTCCAATTCTATCAAATACTCGGCATTGCCTTATTTGGCGTTAATTCGGGCTTTGCAGTTGTTCGTGGGTGTTCATCTCGCTTTACCCACGATCTTTTTCGAATAGTATTCTCATATCTGATCCCCAGCCCCAACCCAATATATTGACTAACAAAGTCGCTAAAAAAAGGCTTTCACTTCCAAAGAAGACGGTCTCTTGCTTAGTTTCTCCCCAAACTTTTCATTTTTATTACCAATTTTCATTAAAGAGTATTAGATGTAAAATTTACGAGTATCCATATTTAATAGATGGATCTTTATAAAAGAATATAAGTTAATTTTGAGATTAAAAATCGAGAAAAATTCGAAAGTCAAGGGGTTAAAAAGCCAACCTAGATAGTATGATCCCAACAAGGTATTCTTATGTGTGTTTCAGCTGGAAAGAACTCATCTCATCCAATCTATCGAGCACCATTTAAAACTTACATGATATTCCAACCGCAAGATTATATTAGTTACATATGTCTTTGTTTCTATCAAATTTTTGCTGTGCTGATGCTAATTTGCGGCAGTGCCGGCTTCGACTGTCTAGTTGTAACCTTGGTACTTCATCTCAGTGGCCAGTTCGCGGTATTAACATGTCGAGTGAACAACTCGCTTAGAATAGCCAAAAATTTTCGTCACGAGATCAAGAGTTTGGTTCAGAGGCATCAGCACCTTATAAGGTAAATGACATGTCACATTTGTTCGTGTTTCTTTGGAAAGTTTCATCGAAATATTTTCGAACGTTTGACAGTCAATTTATGGGTTCTACAAAGTGTTCGATGATTATCTCGCAGCGTCGATTGTAAAATAAAGCGATAGCCAGTACAATTTTTAAGTACCGTTAAATTCTTTATTTTTAATACTTTCATTTCTGCGCTTTACTACGTTTAATTCTCGCAATTTTTTAGAGCGATGCGAAGATTATTAGATATTTATATAGTAACACGACTCGTGCCATGTTTAAATTTTAAGAATATCAGCACTCGATTTTTTAATTGGGCATCTTGAAAAAAGTTGTGTAATCCTATATTTATTGAGATTCCTTTTTATTCGTACCTCAGTTCATGAAAATATTCGTTTCTTGACCTACTGTTGCGAAATGCATTTTTATAAAATAATTCGATTACCTGCTTCGATATATTTATACATGGATCACTATATATTGAAATATTTGAATAGCATCGAAAATTATTTCATCCGACGTGGTATTTTCAGATTGGCCAACGTTTTAGAGGACCGATTTAACAGCGTAATACTACACCATCTCTTAGGGACTATATTTAATCTTTGCTTTGTGGGGTATCATACATTCGCGGTAAGTTGATCGAAATAAAAGTTGCTTGAAAGATTACAAAATGTAGATAAGATACATTTTTATTTCTCTGTATGGCTTGCAATCGCGTTTACAAGGCAAACCGTCGGTTTAATACTTAGCACGTGAATCAATGTTGTTATTTCTTTCAGTCGTCCGCGAATGGAACTCATACAAAATGGTTCATCTATGTCTGTTACATAATAGTTGTGCTGTCCATGTTTTTTATTTATTGTTACATCGGCGAATGTCTTACTAGCGAGGTAAATATGATGACTTTCCCCTCACTCTTTTTCTCTCTCTTTTGATACATTAATGATTCGTTATATAATAAATTATTATTTGTATCTGGATCGTTGCGACATTCTTGTCTAGTGTTAAATGGAATTTCTCATAATTTATTCAATTTTTAACCTGATTGAAATGATACTCGATCTACATGTAACTGAAACTGGAATCGCTTATCAGCATAAATTGACACGCAATCAAAAAGAAACAATTTTAACGTAATCGGTATGTCGGAATGAAACTTTGATTTTCTAACCGATGACATAATTTGTGCACCACTTATTCCATGTAATCAATAGCTTTTGTGTTTTGATGCACTGCCAGCCATCTTTAAAATTTACTGTGTCCATTCATCGGAAGGCAAATAACATATTTTTTTCGGCTCTAAATATGTCGAATTACGTGCCAAATTCGGACCATTCGCGGCATGCATTGCTCGTGTTCTTTAATTCAATCCTTTGCACTCCGAGCAATTTGGCTATATACAGGTAATCAACTCTAAGACTTTTTTTCTTACATTTCTGAGTCATGGAATGGCCATGAAAAACTCTTTGCAGTTCGTTAAATTATACGATCTTTTTAGAGTGAATAGACCTAATGATAAATTGTGGGCAGAGACACTGGCCGTAGGAGTAGAACGCCTTTATGTGCCCGGGCAGGCAATACGGATGATCTTAGGAGTGCAAAGGGTTAAAAAAAGTGCTGCTAAGGCTCATCGTTTGGTTCAAGAAGCTTATGCTAAACATGTTAAAAATACCGACAAAATTTGAAGACACTGAATTTACAGCATTATTAAATGGAAACGATAAGCAAACGCAAAAATAATTGGCAAAGCATTTAATGTTAGTCGAGTAACTATTGCTGAGCTCAAATTGAAGAAATCAAAAAATGGCTCGACGGATGGATAGCATCAAAACCTGAACAATTTTTTCACGATAGCATCCTCGAGTTACCAAAACAATCGGTACAAGTTATAACGAACGATGGTAATTACATTCAATAAAATATTTATAATCGTTTTTTCAAAATAAATGATTCATTTTTAATAAAAAAAAAATAGCGGTTTCATTTCGACACACCTATCATCGTATTAACCGAAAACATCCATAAAATTAAATTATATTATATAAGAATATAGTCTTTCGAGTATAACAACGAGCAATAACAGTTACAAAATCTTGAAAATGTACCTTCCTGTTTAATGCAGAAAGGATTTTCTCTATTGTCATAGAGTACGAATTTCGGTGAGTCTTTCTATCATTACGAATGGTACAACGTCTCACCGACCGATTTGAAAATGATGCGAATTTGCATGGCAAGAGCGAAAAAACCGTTGCAACTAACATCCGGGAAATTTTGTGCGCTTTCGTTTTACACTTTTACCGATGTAAGTTCATTAATAATTTTCCCTTTTACTCTCTTAATTTTTTATTAAATTTGTATCCGTTCTATTAAAATCTTTGAAGAATAATATTAGGGGGACCGAAAAGTAATCAAATTTTTATTAAAGAAATCTTAAATGCTAATCGACGAAATAATTTCCATCATTTTCTAACGCTTTTTGCCAGTATAAAGGCAGTTGTTCGATTCCCTTTTTAAAAAAGTTCTTCGATTTTTCATTAAAAAAACTTTTCCAAATGCGTTTTCACTTCTCTAAAATTGTTAAATTTTTTACCTCTTGATGTAATCCGACGGCGTGAGATCTGGTGAATAGGGTGGATGAGGTAAAAGTTCCGATCCAAGCTTCTTTATTTTTTCCTGTGTTATTTTTGCAGCGTGAGGCCTGGCGTTATCATGTCGAAGGGTCCTTTTTTTTGTTATTGACTAAAACAGATCGTTTTTTTATGAGCTCTTGTTTCATTCGCTCGAGTTGTTCACGGTCTGACCAGGTTCGAGCAATTCGTCCGTCAATTCACGAGGAACTCAAATTCCTTGCCCGTATAATTTTCTTATGCGAAGTACTGTGACTGTAGACCATGGACAGCCAATCTTCAATGATAATTTCTCAATTGTTCGACGAGGATCTGAATCCACCGTCACCATCAAACGGATCTGAATTCATTTTGATTACTTTCCGGTAGACCCGATATTTCTGAAATTAATTTGAATTATATTCTCCACTCTCATTTAATTTACATAAATTATTATTTTATTTTCTCTTTCTTCCTCGGTCCACTATGTCGAATTTTTTCGGAAACATTGCACGAGTATCTTTTGCGCTTTTTACAGGTACTGAAAACATCGATGGGATATTTATCGGTTTTAAGAACGTTTGCTTAGATAACCTTGTATGTACACCGTTTCGTGTTTCTATGATAATCAAATCAAACAAAATCAACTAAAATATTAAATATATTCTATTGTAAATAGTAAGCGTAAAAATGAAAAACTTTTTTTGCGAATTTTCCTTAAGTAATAATAATTATTATTGTTATTATTATTGTTATGTGAAATTGTAATTGAATGCAATAGGACATTCGTCGTTAAAATATGACGCGAACAATAAGAATAACTATTTCACGTGTCTCCTACATTATTTAGCATCGAATATCGACACAAATATTACCTAGAAACTGACGAAGGTGCACGCGTACTTGCATTTTACGACAAAATAAAAACTAGGATACGAGTTAGCACGCCAAACTCTATCTATCGAAAACTCCGGAATATCTAACGCACGTACTCTCGTGGCGCTCGTCACGATTCGTTTCGATCGTATAAAGTGAATTTATGAAGCATAAAGATCGAGCCGTACGTTGTTGGACAGAGGATAATGGGAGAGGAGAAAAGAAGACACGATGGTCATTACCGCTTCGTCTTCAAAGAATAGGTATGGAATTTAGAAACTGACGAAGGTGTGCACGCATACTTGCGCTCTACGTTGAAATAAAAATTAAGATACGAATCAGCACATTGAAACTCCACGGTATATTCTGAAATACAGAATGCACGTACTTTTGTGGCGATCATTACGCTTGGACAGGCTATAGGAGGGGGAAAAAACGAAGGAACAATGGCCATTACTTTTTTGCCATGAAGAAAAAGAAGTGGAATTTAGAAACTAACGTAGGTGCATGCATACTTGCACTCTACGTCGAAATAAAAAGCAGGATACGAGTTAGCGGACCAAACTCCACGGAAAACTCCGGAATACTTAATGCACGTACTCTCGCGATGCTCGTCACAATTCGTTTCAACTGTGTAAAGTATTTACGAAGCACGAAGATCGAGCTGTACATTGTTGGACAAAGAATAGGGGGAAGGAAAACGAAGGTACGATGGTCATTAGTTTTTTGCTACCAGGGGATAGGAGTAGAATTTTGTTGAAAAAAGAAGTTTATAACTAGAGAACATAGGGATCTGGATGCCGTTAATTTTTAAGTTCATTAATACGAGATAATTATCGATTTACTGCTATTTTACTTTTTTTCTTTCTTCGTCTCCAACGAACGACGTAGCCATTAGAAATTTGCGGGTAGTCCGTCGTCAACCTTCGAGCGAATAACTTCAAAGAAAGATAATGCAAGTACGATCGTTATTATCTTGTTTTAAAGAGTGTCTTTGTTAAAAAGAAAAGAAAATACCGAACGAAATTAAAAGAATGCGTCGTACATATAGTTTAATTAGAGTCAGATAAGAATTCAGGAAGTACAATTTTTGCAAGATAGATAGTCTTTATAATGGGTCATTTTATTCGTATCGTTTTACTGCTGTGGTGTTATTCCAATCGATATACCGTGCAATTTTTGTACGAATCTATGTGTAATCACTGCACGGTGTTTTTATCGCGTTTGCATTACGTTTTTCCGCACGTAACGTCCATTGTTTGACTATTAAGCTGATAGAGGTTGGTGACCTCGACAATCTTTATCGTTTCCTTTCAGAAGACTGACTTTGCAGATAGTACGAAAGTCATAGCCTGGAATAGACGGTGTCTCAGTATCGTAGGTGTTTGGCCACCGAAGGTTCACGATTCCATCTTCCTGTTGGCTTTTGTCTACATGACGATACACTGCGCTTCGGCGTACGTCGGAATGTTTCAGAACATAAGGGATCTCGACTATGTGTTCGAGAATTTAGCAGAGAACGTTTGTACGACGTCGGTATTGTTGAAGATCGTCGCTTGCAGGCTAAACAGAAAAGCGATATCGGCGTTCCTGAAGGAGATCGAGCCCGATTTCCTGGCAACCAGTTACGCGAATGCCAACGAGAGACTCCTTTTTCTCATGTACAACAGATTCACTTACAAATTTGTGAAAATATCAACTATAACGACGAGTTTCATAGTCACCATGTACTACATAAAAGGATTGATCATTAGCCTAGAGATTGGTAATTCGCGGGATGTGTAACATACTATGAATTTTTTTTCTTAATACAGTTTAACCCCTTAACCTACAATATCGAATGAGACTCGTGGTTCAATCGTCGTGGCGCGTTAAATACTAGGTCTACCGGAAAGTTTCATCAAATAATGCCATCTCAAATTGAATTTTTGCGTACGTGCTCGACGAAAGAATCTAGCTAAATGGCTCGACGCATGGCAGATCTTCCTGTCGATCATGGTCCGCGCCATCGAGGCGAAACGACTCAAAATACGATCGTGACAAGTAGAATCTTAACGTTATGTTTTCATATGTATTTCAGCTGGAAGGAACTCGTCTCATCCGATCTATCAAACATCATTTAAAACATACATGATGTTTCAACCGCAAAATTATATCAGTTACATCTGTCTTTGTTTCTATGAAGCCTTTATTGTGCCGTTAATAGTCATCGGTACCATTGGCTTCGATTGTTTCTTCATAACGCTGGTACTCCATGTCAGTAGTCAATTAGCTGTATTGGCATGTCGAGTGAACAGCTCACTGAAAAGGACCTGCAATTTTCGGCGTGAGATCAAGGACTTGGTTCAAAGGCATCAGCACCTAATAACGTAAATTCGACATCGCGTTTTACTCTGCTGGTTTTCAGAAATCTGCTTTTTCTCATCGAAGTATTTCCAATGTTTTCCAACGATGATACAGCGACGTTCTTAAATAGGAAATTCGTACTTTCGTCAATTAAACCGTAGGACTATTTAGACATATACATTTGTATCAAGTTTTTCGATTCTCCTCACTTCTGCAATATGGCATAAAAATGCAGATTCGATAGTCGATCGCACATTTTTTGTTAACATATTTTGAGTGCTTTACGTATAAATTTTCATGCGCATTTCGTCCTTTTATATCGATCGTTATTAAACCCTAAATAATAATTTGTAGATTGGCGGACGTTTTAGAAGACCGCTTTAACACCGTAATATTGCAGCATCTTGTAGGGACAATTTTGAATCTATGTTTCTCGGGTTATCATACATTCGCGGTAAGTTGATCGAAACTATGGACGACAAAACGATCGAAAAATATAGATACGTTACGTCATAACTTGCTCATAGTCATATTTTTAAACTGTTGGATAACTGACAAAAAAAAATATTTTCCGTTTAAGAATGTTGTACGCGATATGTTGGTATGTCCTAATCGTGAATCGACGTGGGCTATAAATAATTAGATTTAACGAGTAAATAAATGCAGTTATTATTTTTAGCTGTCTGCTGGTAAATCTGCTATGATATGGTTCATCTATGCCTGTTATGTTCTGTCTGTGCTCACGACGCTTTTTATTTATTGTTACGTCGGCGAGTGCCTCATTAGCGAGGTGAATATACTGCTTTTTTTATTTTATACACCAATAATTAATGCAATCTATCGATAAACTCAGCTGACTCTAAATGGAGTTCTTCGTAACTTACTCGATTTTTGACGTGATTAAAATTATACATTGATACGCAAATGCCAGACACACGAAGCATTTGTAGCTGTCAATGCAGCAAGATATTAATCGAGCGGATTAACGGCGAATGTGTCAAAAGTTAGAGAAAGAAACGATCACATTTATAATCGATATGTATCTAACGCAAGGACAGCTAAAAGATCAAATGAAAATATAGTCTTTAAAAATACATAACAATTATTGTGGAGTCGTGAAAGTGTGCGTTAATGCAAATAGTATTTTCTCTATTGTCGTAGAGTACAAATTTTGGCGAGTCCTTCTATCATTACGAATGGTACAACCTTTCATCGACCGATTTGAAAATGATGCTAATTTGTATGACGAGAGCGAAAAAACCGTTGCAATTGACATCCGGGAAATTTTGTGCGCTTTCGTTTTACACTTTCACCGACGTAAGTTAAACAGTGATTCTCTCAGTGTGTTCCGATCTCTTTTCGTACTATTATACAATTTTGAGGACAATACCTTTCGAAATTAATTTGGATTATATCCTCTATCGCGCAATTATTTTCAAATATTTCAATTCTTGTATTCTCCTTCGAACTCATAAGCATGGCGAAATTCACTTTTCTCGATGCACTTATACGAACCTCTTTTGAATTTGTATAGGTACTGAAAACATCGATGGGATATTTATCGGTCTTAAGAACGCTCAGTTAAAAAGCTACGTACGAATGTGCAACGATATCTCGTGGTGCTACGATAATCGCATAAAGAAATGATTCACTAGACCATCAAATACAATATATTTCGTTGTAATAACGAGCGCAAAAATGGAAAACCATTTCACGAAATTCACGCCTCTTTTAACATTTTCTGAAATTGTAATGATAATTATTATCACGTGGAATTGTAATTGATCGCAATAGAAAATTTGTTATTAAAATATAATAACGTAAACGACAAGAAGATTTATCTCACGAGTCTCTTACTCATATTATAACTCACGTTGCAACGTTTCGCAACGTTCGCAACGATAACGATAAGAAGAAAATTTCTAATAGAAAAATATAACGACGTTAAAAAAACTTCCATCGATTTCCTTTTTCGTATCAATTCCTCGCAACTCTATGTCAACCCCAGATTTATTGAAACTTATTAACACGTCGATTTGCCACGCAAATTTTACATGGATTGCCCACCGCGCCAACATGAACCCCATGCCTCTATAGCCTAAATTCGAGCGCCGGTCACCGATGACCGCTGCGGTAGTTAACGTCTCGATAGCTGTAGGAAAGCTGGTCGTCTTTTTTGTTCTACTTTATCTTTTCACTTTCTCGCCAAGTTAAAAGGACGTATTTGTTAGAACTTCGATACAGTTCAAGGAGTTCTTTAGCTTTCTGTCCTCCTAGCTGCTAATTATTGCAATTTGTCGGTACTTAGTGACAGCGCAAGACGAAATAACATGGCGGAGACTCGCGAAGGTGCGTACATACTCGCAACGAGCATCGAAATAAAAAGCGGGATACAAGTTAGAGCGTGGAAGCTTCACGCTATACTCAAGAATACGTAATGCACATGCTCGTATGGTTCGCTGATCATTGTCCGCCTGAAGCGTTTGCAGTATTTATGAAGCGTGAAGATGGAGGCGTATGTCGTTGAACACGTAGCGAAAAAAGAAGAACGAGGAGGAAGAAAAAGTGGCACGCGAAGGGAAGAAGGCACGACGGTCATTAGTTTATAGTCGATGGGAAAGAGAATCGAAATTTCCGCGAAAGAAAAGTTTATCACCGTTATTAAATCGTTATAGCTTGGGAATAACGATCTGGAAGGCGCAAGCGTTCGAGTTCATTAATACGAGAAAAATATCGATCGCGTGTCCCTCTCGTTAGTTTCCACTTTGTCTCCACCTTTCTTTTTGTTTTTCCTTTTTTCCCCTTTTCTTTTCTCATAAATGACAGAATTTTTCTAGCAGTCTGTCGTGAGCCTTTGAACGAACGACACCAACGGAGGACTATGCAGGTACGAACATTGGTATCTCGTTTTAAAAAATGTATTTCTTGGTATAAACGCAAGAGCTATCGAATGTTCCATTTTACCTCCTGTGATATCATTACATATCCTACATATCCTTCTGTGATATCATTTATATGTATATATGCATATTTTTATTTTATCATTCATTTCTTTATAACATTAGGTCTACCGGAAAGTTCTGTGAAATAATGTCATCTCAAGTTCATATTGACTTGATAACTTTGGACGTTCGTTTTGTTTAATAGATTCAATCCTATCATTATTATACCTTCGTATAATGTCCGCAGTAATGTTGCCCTTACGTGGTATTTTCATACTTACACGTGCGATACGAACAAGGTTTGAAGTGAAATTAACTCTACGAAATAGTGTTTACATTTTATGTTTACAAACATTGTCACTGAGTAACGTACTCGGTTTAACGAGACGTTCAAACTACAAAATGTCCGAATATTTCTGCGACGTCAAAATTAAACACTCTTTCACTTAACACTAATAACAAGAAAAGCCTATAAATTATATAAATAAAGGTAATGCTCCTATCATTTGAAATATGTTGGAACAGATTCATTTCATATACGCTCAGTAATAAATTAACCATTATCCGCGTTAAATCATAAAATTGAAAACTTTTTTAATCATCGGCCATTTTGACCGCACACGGTAGAACATGTCGGCGGGTTTAATATTAAGTGCGAGGCGCGATGTAACGAGTGTCGACTGTCGTGTCGTAGGCGGACGCCAGGACCTTTTTGAAGAGGCTTCCAGGCAGAGATAAAAGAGATAGTCGTGGAAAGGCCGTCAAATAGATCGGTTCACTTTGTACTCTCTGTCTCCATCTCTTTTAGTTAACTATTATTAAATCTTATATATTGTTTACATCCTTGACTCTGAATGGTGTACTAGATACACTCCCCTCGCCAATAATCATCAATAATAATAATATATTGTATACGTTACATATATATTATATATTATTATAATATCTATAAATTATAATAAAATATTTGGTATTTTCTTTTAGGAAAAAGATTTTACCGATAGTATGAAAGTGTTAACATGGAACAAAAATTGTCTCAGAATTTTAGGCGTTTGGCCACCGAAGATTAATGATTCCATTTTTCTGTTTGTCATCGCTTACTTTACGTTCCATTGTACTTTGACCTATATTGGACTCGTCAAGTACATAACCGATATCGATTACGTGTTCGTGAATCTTTCTGAGGCAATCGTCATTACGTCGGCCCTTTTGAAAATCCTTGCCTGCAGATTTAACTGCGAAGGGATAACGTCGTTCCTAAAAGAGATCGAACCCGATTTCTGGTTGGCAAATTACAGGAACGCTAACGAGAAGCTCGCATTTCTCACCTATAACAAATTTACCTATCGATTAGTCAAGGCGTCCAGTTTAACGATGAGTGTCGTGGCCAGCTTATATTACGTCAAAGGGTTGATTACTAGCCTGAAGATCGGTAAGTCATAAGTTGTCGTCATAATATATAGAATTTGTCTTGAATATGTAGATTTTGTTCCGAATACGTAAATTTTGTTCTCGCGCTTGTTTCAGCTGAGAGTAACTCGTCTTATCCTATCTACCAGGCGCCGTTTAAAACGTACATGATACTTCAACCGCAAGATTATACCAGTTACGTCTGCCTTTGCTTCTATCAATTGTTCGTGATACCGATGGTAGTTTTTGGTGGAGTCGGCTTCGACTGTCTCGTCATAACGTTGGTACTCCACCTCAGTAGTCAGTTCGCCGTATTGACGTGTCGAGTCAATGATACTCTCAAATCCACGACTAATTTTCATCGTGAAATCAAGAACTTGATTCAGAGACATCAGCATCTGATAAGGTAAATTCACAACAATGACCAAATAACGGGTTCCCTATTTGCTAACAGATTCGACAGTCTCTAACTGATGAAAGTAAATGTTCAATATTGTACAACGTCTTGAGGTGATAGATAAAGCAAATTATTTTCCAATGTTGAAGTTTATATGTTAGAATTTCCAGTGTGCAATTGCAAAATTGTTAGGTTAAATGTCTAATTAAAAGGTAATTTTTCAAGAATACCATGAAAGATAGATTGGTTTGAGCTGTTTGTTTTTAACGAAAAATATGTAACGTTTTAAAATTGTATCGCAGAAATGTTTATACGCAGTGATATCGTATTGATATCGCGATATTGTTTTGTCGTTAATTTATAAACTATCAACTTTACAATTTTTCTCGCATTATTCCACTGCTCATGATACTTTAACAAGAGTTAAGTGATGGAACTGTGTACTTTAACCGTTTGGAATTTTGATTCTTCATATTTTCTACTCGTGTTCTCCATGTTTTATATTGTCCTTTTCGCATAGTCTTCAAACTTTTCCAAACGTCTGCTATTTTGAAATCTGATTGCTTCACTTCCACGACAATTTTGAAGAAGGCTAATGATCCATGAGGTCGACACAGTGAATGTATTACATTTGAAAGGTTTACAATAGCAAACCTTAATATCGCGATAAAAGTTTCAGTGACTTCGTTTATCGTTTATTGTATTTCATTTAATGGAGTTAAATTAGCAAAACGATAAAAAAGACAGTGTTCAAAAGTACTGGAGTAAAACGATCAAACACAAACTTCAAATTCAAATAACTTTCCAAGAAAAGTTTGGTACATTGAAGTTATCGCAAAATATTACGTAAACTAATTTTATGTCGCAAAATGTGTAGATTAGCGGACATTTTAGAAGACCATCTTAACATCGTGATACTGCAACATCTCTTGGGAACTATTCTCAATCTTTGCTTCTCGGGATTTCAAATAGTCGCGGTAAGTTAAGAACGACCTAGAAATGTAAGTCCATTAATTATTTTTCTCTTTTGTTGGGACATTTCTTGTGTGCAGTAATCCTAGGTAAACAAGCTTTAACGGATTATGAAATATTGAATAATTTTGAAATGACAAATTACTTCGTACAGACACTTATAAAACAAATTTCGAAGGTCGACGTCAATTCCATTTGGCTTGGATGGATAGATGTAATCGTTTCTTTCAGTTTTCTGAGAATGGAGATGGTACGAGATGGTTCATATTCTTCAGTTATACCCTATGCGTGCTCTCCTCTCTGTTCATCTATTGCTACATTGGCGAGTGCCTTATCAGTGAGGTAATTGAAATTTTATTTCTGATTTCGATAAAATCGTAATGAATCCGGATGAAGTGTTTACACTCGAATGCAACTTAATGCCAAATTGATGATTCAACTTTTGATGTACTATTTTAACGCAAAAATGTTTATTGTTTTTATTGATTTAGAGCATCGGTTTCGGCGAATCTTTTTATCACAACGAATGGTACAATATCTCATTATTAAATTTGAAAATGATACATATTTGCATGACGAGGGCGAAGAAGCCGTTACATTTAACTTCCGGAAAATTCTGCGTACTTTCGTTCTGTACGTTCACTGACGTAAGTTAACCGATGTAAGGCTTACTTTGTAATCAGTCGCTTAAATTGTAAAGTATTTCTTTCTTCCTTTTTTTAACACGTTGAGCGCGATGCCGATTTTGCTGTACTTTCCGTTCAGGCGGCGGGCTCCCTGACATGGGTCACGTGCCAGCATGCCGGTGACCACTCGACGGGCGCTGAATTACAATATAAACGAGCGAAAAATGATGCAGTATTATAAATAGATATGTTAATAATAAATATAGTAGACATCATTCTGAACGTTACACGGCAAATGCAAAAACATTCAGACGCAAGCCACATATTTGTCTAGAATGTTTTAATAAACTTCATTAAAATTACAACATTTATTTTATACCTCGATAATGGTGCATACCGATCCCACGCACTAATGTCGTTAAAACAAAAAATTCGCTGTCACTTCCATGCGCTAGTGTCGTCAAAATAAATATTATAGTTTGGTGTCAGTCGCTGGCACTAAAAGGGTTAAGGACTGACGCCGCCTGAACGGAAAGTTCACTGTCAGTTTTCAGAGACTGACGTCGCGCTCGCCGTATTAACCGTTTGAGTCCCAAGCAGCGCGATCGCGCTGTTCAGATTTTATGTCGAGAAAACCCAGCAAATTTCGAGCGTTATGAACATCGCA
>JAITYT010000093.1:943967-960430 GCA_025433975.1 Liostenogaster flavolineata | reverse complement strand
GTAAATAATACATTTTACAATAGGTACAATACTATAATAATAGTGCAATAATACATTACAAAATAAAACATTTTCCATTTCATTGTTATGATTCTTCGAAAGAGTTTATTCAAAACCTCTGGGGGACTCAAGCGGTTAAATCGATGTGCCTCCTCTTCGTTCTGAAATTTATTTACGTTCGAATATTCATCTTCTGTACTTTCAACAGGTATTAAAGACGTCGATGGGATATTTATCAGTGCTAAGGACATTACAGTAACATTTCAAGCGCTTTAATTCGAGAAGGACGCATTATGTCGACGTTTCGTGGCACCGTTTATAACAATATCGCGAGATATCAGTCCCGCACCAAGTTCATTCTTATTCGGCAGTATACATTATTAAGGAAAACTTTATCTTTTCTTCACAATGTTTGCACATTCCCGCTAGACATCTATTAATTTTTTACTCTTTGTACTTAAACTTATAATCGATTATCGTGCAAAGTATGCTGCGAGTAGTGTCGTTTTTTTCCCCCTCTTGAACGCCTCTCTTTTTTCTTGGACGACATGACGTATCTTTATCAATGAATAATGCTAATAGAAGAAAAAAAATTCAGACGATCTGGTAAATACTTGGAAAAATCAATTAGTAAAGATTTTTTTCCTTACTTTCTATGCTTTTTTTCATTCTTTCTTTTTTCATTTTGCGTATCGACGTCACGGAATTAAAAAATCATTCGCTAAAGATACGCCTTCGTACGCTATCCCGTGAATTAAAAGATGCCTTTTACTTAAACTTTTAACCAGCATCTGACTGTCTTTCGATTAGTTTAAGTGTTGTATTGCTTGGCAAGAAAGAAATTGGCTTCAATTGTTTAGCGTGAAATATAACTCAAATTTTGATAGAAAGAATGATCTTTAATCGAATATATATTTTCTTTAATCGATATAAGATTGGATGCGTTAAATAAAGAGAATCGTTATAGCATTTTGCTTTGCTCTTCTTTTTTTAACGTTTTTAAAATAGAAATTATTCTCAGAAACAATTGCGAAAACAAACGCACGTACGATCCTTTGACATACGTGAAAAATATTACTCGCATTGTCTCCGTCTTTTTTTTCTTTTTCTTCTTCTCAATTTTGAACTAATACGAAGCTTGCTACGTGAGCAAGAATTTCACAAGAATCGAACGAATTTCGTACCTGAATTATTCGATAAAATTACCGATTGTCTAATTAATATTATATATTAATATTACAGATTTCATGGTTATGTGACTGTCCGTTCGAACTTCTCGTCTATTCGAAAGTGAAAGTGAAATACGTATCGCATTATCACGAAAAACCTAGTGAACCGCATGTTGCACTTCAGAGTACGTAATGTAAACTTTTTATTACCTTTTCAGTGCGACCGTATAACTTATTCACGAAGCTCGAAGGTGGAGAAAATTATAAAAGGCGAGAAGATGCAAAAATTGCTGCGTTATCGTCGAGAGGAAAACTTTCACGAAACTTCCGCGAAATGAAAGTTTAAGACGATTATTGTATCGTTATTGTTTGGAAACAATAATTCGCGGATGCTAGGTAACTAAATTCATTAATATGAGAAAATGATCGATCGCTTACCTTTCAGCCTGTCTCTTTGCGCCTCAATCCCCACTCCTATTCCCTCTTTTGGTTCTCTATTTTTCCCTTTCTTTCCACGAGCGGCCTTGAGCGGATGAAGGTGCAATTTATGAGCAGTCAGTCGTGAACGAGCCTCGCGTGAATGGGATCTAAAAAAATAATGCAAGGACGGGCATCGTTATCTTGTTTTGAACGAAATCTTCCTTCATGTATAGTCAAGCGCGATCTAAGATTCATTATCTGACGTAATGCAATGAGACAGTTTTTTTTACACGTTCTTGAGAAAAATGCAGTATCCGTTTATTAATTGTTACAGCATTCATTTTTTAATGTTTTTTAAAGCAGTCATTGTCATATTACAGCACCTTTTAGGAAGTTATTTCTTCTTTCCCTTATAATATCTCGAATTTTCTTCAACCGTTGTCAAATTTATTTTGTTGCCAATTTTTGGCAGTTGATGTCGTTCCAAATATGCAGCGTATATATCATATATAAATACAGATATTGTTTTTTGATATTGATATGATATTGAGTTTTCTAAATTGTACTTTGAAATGATAAAGCTTAACACGCGTAGTTATTGCGAACTCACGTCGTTTCCAAGATAACGTGATTTGGTACAATAGGACACGATTAATATACAAAATAAAAGTATACAGTTATATTGTCTATAACATACAGTTAGACCCCGCTTAAGGCGAGGGATATGTTCCAATAAGTTCCAATAATTTGTTCCTGATGTTACAATCGTCGTAAATGTTACAGTCATGTAAATGTAATATACTGCAAATATATACTATACTAATTTTAATATCTGCGCTCGGTGTTTCGCTGCTTCCATCCAATTATACATTTATATCGCACACATGCTCGTATAAACAAATTGATGAGAAAATTAAAATATTTGTAGATAATAGCGAATACGATCGATGTCATAGACGAAACAATCCGCGATCACGCGCGACAAACGCTGCAGTCGACGTATTAATAAGTTTGTTCTTTGACGCAAAACGTCCAGACAAGAGCCAAAAGACCAATCGTACTTTACGTAAATACCTAGAAAATAAATTAGTATCGCATTTTATGTAATATTTTATCACATATTCAAGTTGTTCGAACAAAAGGAAGAACTTGAAACGCTACGACGTTCTTCCTTCAGCACAGGGCTAAAAAGCACAGGAAAAAACTCAAACTACCTCGTATAGGTTTAACGAATTCTCCCAACCACTTATTTTCTCCCGTAATTGCGGTACGACTAAACTCCAGGGAAACTACGAGCGAAAATAGACCATGGTGCTTGTTAGCATGACGAGGAAGATGCGGTGGGCGCGTCATCGCGTTAAAACTTCGCGCTGCACTCGATATACGTAATGTATGCTCTTTAGGGGGTTCCACCTTGTTGCGTGCCAGTTTCGTTATGTATTTATGGAGCGTTTACGAAGGCGGCACTGCGCGCCGTTAGATCAAGGAGGGAAAGAAGAAAGAAGGAAAACTTGGACAACGAAAGACAAGGAGGTTAGGAGAATGGTTAAAGTTGTCGTTTTGACGAAGGGCAGACGAGGAGATTTCGATGAAACAACAGCGTTTAACCGTCATTATATCGTTGTACCTTGGGAAAGAAAACGACCTGGGGGTTTGCGATCGTCCGACTTCATTAATACGTGAAAAATATCGATCGTTTCTTTTTCTTCTTTTTTTCATCCCTTTCTCTTTCTTCTGTTTTCCTTTTTTCCTTTGCGGTTCTTTTATTTTCTATATCCCCAACGAGTGACATCGAGAGGACGCTGGCTCGAGTTTACGAGCAGTTCGTTGTGAACATTCGAGCGAGTAAGATCAAGAGAATACCATGCAAGTACGTGCGCTGTTTTCTTGTTTTAAGGGAAAATTCTTTTCGAAGCGAGAAATAATTGTTCGATTGCGTTACGTACTGCGAAGAATTTTGCAAAAAGGGGGGAACAGGAGGAGAAGTTGTGATAGCAAAGGAGAGAAGGAGAGAGGGAGGAGGGGAAAAAGAGTATACCTCAAAAAACCAAACTTTATCGCACTTAGCTCAAGTTCTCAGATTGACTTATATTTATTAATTATTTCTAAATAATCACGTTGATTGAGCATTTGAATGACCGTTATCGCGTTAGGAAATTCGTCAAATTTTCGGAGTTTTTTTGCAATTTTTTTCATCAACCTCGCGATGTTACGTAGAATCATTTTAGTTTCGATGAAATTACGTTGTTTTACTTTTTGTTGCGCTTTGGACACGTCGTGCATCCGATTAGTTCTAATTGGTAATACAGAATCATGAGAGTCTTTATTTGAGAGATTTTATTTAATATCCATTACTTCGTAAGTGACAATAACTTCCAACCCGAAATTAACCTGAACGATTTGAACATGCCTCAATATGGATGTCATGGTGTCATGGATATGGGTGTCATGGATGGAATCGAGGGAATCGAAAAGCAAACGGAGAAGACTCAAGGAATAATTCAATATTGTTTCGTTTTAGGAGGCAGATTTTGTTGAAAGCCTCAAAGTGATAGCCTGGAACAAAAGATGTCTCAGTTACATAGGCATTTGGCCGGCAAAAGTCCACGACCCCATTTTTCTGATGACAATTGTCTATATAACGTTGCATTGCTCCTTGACGTACCGTGGACTGATCGAAAACATAAGAGACATCGATTATGTATTCGCGAACCTAGCGGAGAGCGTCTGCATCACGTTGGTAATTTTGAAGATCCTTGCCTGTAGAATGAACAAAGCATCGATAACGGAGGTCCTGACGGAGATCGAGCCCGATTTCGTAGCAGCAAATTACAAGAACGCCAGAGAGAAAAACGCTTTTCTCGCGTATAACAAATTTACTTTCAAATTCGTCAAAATAACGACGATACTGATGAGCGTCGTGACTGTCCTGTACTTTGTCAAGGAGTTTCTCATAACTCTGGAGATCGGTAATTCACGAAACGTAAAAAACATCGGAATTCATTCAACGTTCTAACTCGACTCTTGTCTATCGCGTTTCCTTGTCGTTACGTAATACAAAGAACCTGTCCAATCGATCACATTCATCAGACTCTTTTTTGGTCGGTCTTATCATTTATGATTATATTGATAAACGAATCTTTAGTTTTAAACTTAGTCTTAGTCTTACTTTTTTAAACTAAATCAATCCTTCAATGTTGCAATTATAATTTCTTTTGGCGATTATTATCTCGAGTTTGTTAGCAAGATGCAAAGATTATGCAATAATTGACGTCTTGTTGATTAAAAATTGTTTAATCTACAACATACTCGATTGTGCTTAAAAATTTTCACGTAACTGTCTATACTACTAACTATTCTTTTATTAGCTATAATTAATTCTGGTAGTATCGTGGCGTTCCTTTCATCGAACTGATCATTGTTTTATGTTAGGGTCATTAATATTAGGCGTGTGAATTAAAAAGGTCCATATGGTGGTTAATTGCTATACTGTGTTGTTTTGCAAGGCTTTGTTTTTTAGTTTTGACATCTGACAATAATATACAGTTGACAAACGTTTAGATTTGTAACGATAACATCGTGTTTATGTGATTCGAAAATGTCGATACTCGAGCCAAAAAAGTGTCATCTATGGAAAGTTCTTATTTGCAGTTATCATTTGAATGCTCCTCAAAGCTTATGGTGAAAGTTCTCATTCACAGAACCGTTAAATCATGCAGAAAATGGTTTCAACGTTTCAAAAGTAATAATTTCAGTGTCAATAACAAACTTCGTCCAAGTCAGTCGAACTAATCGATGAAGATCTTATACTATGATTAGTGTACTTTTCCATGTTTCTTTCACACTAAAGGCTTTTTTATAGAAAAGAAAAACTTAAAGAAAAAATGAACCTTTTTAATTCACGCACCTAATACTATCAGAATGCCTCAAAACGCATTGACTAGAGTTGCACTCGAATGAAATGTACTACTTGACATATTCTTGGAAACGTATTTTTCTCAAAAAAAAAGCCGAGAATCAATTTACGACTTAAAGTGAAGCAAATCACACACTTGTTTTCCGTCGAGAGTTCACTGATTCATAAATTACACCGAGCCAAGAATATAACATTGTAACGAGTTACCGTTGCCTACGTTTCAGCGATGACGAATTCGTCCAACCCGGAATACCAACTACCATATAAAACTTACCCGATAATTCAACCGCGAGATTGGGTCACTTACGCCTGCCTCTGTTTCTACCAAGCTTTCACAGTGCCAATTGTAATCTGCGGCAGCGTTGGTTTCGATTGTTTAATTATAATTTTGGCACTTCACCTTAGCAGTCAGTTCGCCGTATTAACGTGCAGAGTTAACGAAACCCTGAAAACATCCAATAATTTCCATCGTGAGATCAAGGAATTGGTACTGAGGCATCAGCATCTGATCAGGTAAATCGCGAGGACGTAAAATAGCAATTTCTTCGATCGTAAAAAACCGTTGAGTTCCGCAATTCTAGAAATTCTAGAATAAGAATATCTTTTTTCTTATGGTTATCTTATATGGTTATACGCACGTTCGAAATTTGAAAAATTTAAAGATTAATTGTTCTTTCTTTTTGAATAATCCGACATTTCGTATTAAAGGACCTAAAAAATTACAAACCATTCGCGATTTCTTTTTAATTTACCAGCTGTATGGTATTTCAACAAAATAATGCTTTACAAAAAGCGTTTAAGCAAAACCAGTTGTGTTCAAGCTTCGAACTTAAATATCCTTTAATAGAAATTTCGATGTCTTGTATTGATACGGAAGAGAAACTAACTTTAAATTAACTTTACAAATTAAATCAGCTTACTTAAATCAGCTTAATTTATTATTTTTAGATTGGCAGACATTTTAGAAGATCGCTTTAACATCGTGATACTGGAGCACCTTTTAGGAACTGTTTTTAATCTTTGCATTTCTGGTTATCAAACGCTCGCGGTAAGCCATAAATCGTACGCCAGTACTTTTTCTTTCATCGCTGTCGTACCTCCATTTTATATATTGATTTTTACGAAGTGTAACATTCATCTTCCCCCGAAAGAGCAAGTGTCTTTATCTCTTTCAGTTTTCTGCGGACGGAAACAGCACGAAACTGATCACCTTTAGTGGTTACGCTACGTACGTGCTGGCCACTCTCTTCGCCTATTGTTACATCGGCGAGTGTCTCATAACCGAGGTAAATGTTATATTTCGCCTGACAATACGATTTTGTAGACCACTACAAAATGTAGATAATAAATGTAGATTAATAAATTCAGATTAATAAATTGAAAGAAATATTTAAGATAAAAGTAGAAGCTCTATTCTCCAAAGTTAAAGTGATGCTAAAAATGACGCAGCTAGGGGATGCTAATCGATATGAAAGCAAAAAAGGATAGATTCATTCATATACCTGTACGAGGTAAAAAGATCTCTTCTTTCTTACAGAGCACTGAATTCGGCGAGTCCTTCTATCATAACGAATGGTACAACCTCTCTTTGACAAATTTGACGGTGGTGCGGATCTGCATAATGAGGGCGAGGAATCCGCTGCTATTAACATCTGGAAAGTTTTGCGCTCTTTCATACTACACTTTCACCGATGTAAGTCGATTATGGATTTTTCTTGTCTAATTAAAAAATCGTTAGAAATATTACGAATACACGAGCTCTAGCATTTGTTAACAAACGAGTATCATCTCGATATTAAAATTATTACCTTTCACGCGTAAAAATTGGTGCAAAGCTATATTTATATGTATATGTAGGGTGGGATATTCAGGACAGCCTGATACGACTAGGCATTAGTGCCAATGCCTGGGGTGGGGCACTAATGGCGGTATGGCCGCGACGATGCGACCGGTAAATAGGGGAAAAGGACACAAGGACAGTGTAGGGAAAGAGTCGTTGTAGAATGGGTTGTGAGAGTTAGTTGCGAGTCGCGATTGTTGTAGTCATTGTTGTTTTATTGTTACGTTGTAGTAAAGACTGCAGAGAGTGTTGCGCGTTGAGTGTGTTATCAGCGATTCAGTGTAGAACGGAGCAAGTGTCGCATTGCGAGACATTATCGATACATTTATTAACTAATGATTAATTGTGTGCGTGAAACTCCACTTCTATATCCTCCCAATCCCACATATATATAAATATAACTTTCTCGCAAAGTTTCGTATTATTAAATATCCAAAATTAAAATTTTGTGCGCACGCCCACACACACATACATACGCAGAGGGGTGGGAGGCGGAGAGAGAAAGGGAGAGGAAGATCAGAAATAATATACTATATTAGAATTAATATAGTAAAAAAGTTGTGCTGTTTACGGTCACGGTATTCTATCAAAATTAACAGTCGCTAGATGGTTCGGTTGATTTAGTTTTGGAGATTTTGACGTTAAAGGTGCATCCCGCTGTGGTCGACCAATTGTGGAAAATGTTGACGAAATCGTGAGAGAAATCGAAAAAAGTCGACATGTAAGCACTCGAGACATTGCTCTGAATCAAAACATTGACTATTAAACAGTTTTAAACCATTTGCGAAAAGCTGGATACGAAAAGAAGCTCGATGATGCGTGGTGCCACGCGAACTCACAACGACAAATTTGTTGGACCGTGTTTCGACATGCGGAAGCTCGAAGAAACGAGCCATTTTTGAAAAGATTAATCACGGATGACAGAAAATGGATTAGATATGAGAATACTATTCGAAAAAGATCGTAAACAAAGCGAGATGAACACCCACAAACGACTGCATAGTCCGAATTGACGCCAAATAGAGTAATGCTGGTGGGATTAGAAGGGAATCGTGTATCATGAAGTCTTGCCCCTAGTAAAACGATTGATTCGAGTCTCTACTGTCAACAACTAACACGATTGAAGCAAGAAATCGAGGAAAAATGGCCAGAATTGGCCAATAAAACGGGAATTATCTTTCACCACGATAACGCCAGACCACATACATGTTTGACGACCCGGCAAAAACTGAGGGAGCTCGGTTGGGAAGTTTTGATGCATCCACCATATAGTCCGGATTTAGCACCCTAAGATTACCATTTGTTTCGGTCCCTGTAAAATTCTCTCAATGGTTTAAAATTGATATCAAAAGAAGACTTCGAAAATCACCTGTCTCGCTTCATCGCCAAAAAAACCCAGAACTACACCGATGGAATAATGATTCTACCCCAAAAATGGCAAGAAGTTATAAATCAAAATGGAACATATTTCGTTTGATAAAATTTATTCAAACATAAAAAATGTTGTGTGAAATTTACTGCTAAAATCCGCAATACTTTTTCCCCAGCCCAATGTACAATATATACTAATATATTCTGATTCTATATGTATATTATATTAGCATTAATACACTATACTATAATATAGTATAGTAATATATATTAATATATATTTTTGATCTCTCTCTCCCTTTCTCCTTCAGCCTCCCCCCCCCCTCTGTGTGTGTATGCACGCTACAATTCTAATTTTGGATATTCAATAACACGAAAGTTCGTGAGAATATTGATCGATATATTAAAATAATCGAATTACTTGCATTTTATCCATATCTTTTCTACTTTTAACAGGTGCTGAAAACGTCAATGGGATACTTGTCGGTTATAAGAACGTTACAGTAACTGTAAAGACAGTCTTGACTGCAGGAATGCGTGCGTACGTTAGCTTTCTATCTTACGGTGTTGATACAATCACAAGAATTCGTTGTAACGTTAAGTTTAATCCAGTCTAATAATAAGTATAGAAATTGACAACTTGTTTAGTCTTTACGAGGTTTTTCAGTTTCACAACAACAAATCTCTGCTCAAGTCAATGCCCAAAAATCTCTGCTTCGTTCCTCGATTCTATCCTAGATTCTCTGTTCTCTCACAACTCGGCAACCTTAAGATTGCATTGAAATTTTAATGCACGCTTCGTGTCAGGATCATGAGTAAGAAGAGTTAAATCAGTCGTTAATAGCTGAACTTCACCTTCGACTTCGTCATTATCGACTTCTTTATTATCATAAACTGTCATAAATTCGATCAAATCGTCCTCATCCGAACGGCTTTCTCGCATCAATTCTTCGATGTCAGCCATTTGCATGTCGTTAAAACCTTCACTACCAATTGCATTTGATAAAGTTATAATTTAGATCTTGTAATTTTACGACATTAAAGTACAGTACACAGCAAATTTTTATTTTGTCTCCCTGAAACAATTTCGTGAATGTTAATTCGATCACGAGACAAGGTACATCGTGTAAGCATCCATCCTGGCGAGGCGCATTTTCATAATGACTTAGCGGGTGGTGCGGTCACGACGTTCACAATGGAATACGAATATTCGCTTACGCCTGCTACTGTGTCTATCAACCGTTCGCAGTGGCGATGATAATATTTGGCCGCGCCGGCTTCGACTGCTTAATCATAACGTGAGCCCCGGGTCGGGGTTCTTCCCGAACGGGAAGAAACGCAGGTTAATTCCTTCATTTTTTACGTACTTCCAAGGAGTTTCGATTTTAATAAACTTGTTGCAACAAAATCTGTAAAATAATATAGTTAGATATGTTTAGGTGTTGTCGAATATGCGAGTTATTTCTGAGTGATGTAACAGGGGGTCCAGGATTTCCGCCATTATTTTCAGGTACTCTAGCTCGATCTAATCCAGATCCGTACGTGGTAGGTAATGCTTAAAAAATAGTTGGAATTAATGGTTTATTTGCCGGCCCCCCTAATACTTCTCACAAATGTTTAGAACGAATAAACAGTGACAATCAACTCAAACTTGTTTTTCCTAGCATGAATAGACATCTTAGTTTCTTTCGGTTTAGCAATGCTAGAGATGCCACGAGGTAGTTCATCTTTTGCGGTTACATCATGTGTGTCCTCGCCACCCTTTTCATCTTCTGTTACATCGGGGATAGCCTCATTAGCGAGGTGATTATAAGATTCTCATTTATTTCGATAAATTAACACAGAATACGAGTGATGATTACACTAATTATACGATCGCGATTTTGTACACGGAATCGATACGGTAAAAGGTTGCAAATTTTTTAAAGAATTTTGTAGACATTTTCGATACCACTTAAAATAGGGTTTACGTGTTACGTCAATGCAAACGAGTTTCTTATGCTGCTTCAAAGCACCGATTGTGGTGAGTTTTTCTATAATTACGAATGGTACTTTTCGTGTTTTCTTTTCTTTTAACGTACATTTATTCCGTTAATTTCAATATACGAACAATAACAAATCACGAACAAATTTGAATAAAAACAATAATTTTAATTTAAAAAAAATTGATCTGTATTTTTTCGTTACATTTCATTCTCGATTTCTCTTACTCTTGACAGGTAGTGAAAACGTCGTGGAGATACTTGTCGGTTTAAAGAACGTTACAGTCATTTCTAAAACGCGTTGATACAAGATGCACAAATCCGGTACTCGTACAACAAAGAGATAACAATTCATTTGGACTGTTGTATTTTAAAATATTTGTAGTATCTCAATAATTTATTAAAAGGTAAAATTTTGTAATTTTAAATTAAAAATTGTCGAATGAATACAATTTAGTACCGTGTAGATGCGTTATGTTCAAAAGTAAGTTCGTAAACAACATCCATAAAGAGAGCATAGTAAAATTTACAGGCGATTCACGCACTTTATAGTATAATATTGAAAAAACAGCACAATCGTGATTTTATACGACACATTTCTTCATTTTCAAGCTTCAAACGATACGTCGACATATCGAAGCACAACGATGGTCCTATCCAAAAGATTTCATTGAAACGTCAACTTCGTTCTAGCCTAACAACGAGTATGGAAGCAGATTTGCTTGTTTTCACACGCTTGTTTTCTTTCGTGATAACAATGTCGATAATAATAATGATTATAGTCGCTTCTCGAGTTTTTCGGTGTTGATAGGAAACTCCCGTTGATAAAGTATGTTTCTTTTCAACAAACTGCAGTTCGTCGCAAAAATAAGAATAAAAGTAGCAAGAACAATGCAAACACTCGAAAAAAAAAACACTTGATTCCCGATCAATTTCTCCTTTGCATCTTTCCGATGCGAAAATTCTTAACGAATGACCGCTAGCTAGGATCAATCGATGGCGAAGACAGACGAGGAGACAGAAACAACAATCGTTATCTAAAAAACTTTCCAACGTCTCTGGAATAATCGAAGTTGCACAACTTTGTCCTAAGACTTCGCGATAGCGATCACCAACGTTCGCAATGAGCTTTGAATATTCTTGCTATTATTTTGCGAAGTCGTGTATCGGTCGACGATAGGAGAGGAGGGGGGTGGAAAGGAAGCGTTTTGAATTTTTTATAGCAGCAATCGTCTATCGATACACTTCTCCGGTTCGCTTCAACGCTTAGACGCGAAGTTTCGCGTCAATCGGTCGCGAACCCTTGTCGCGCGTCTGTGTGCGTGCAGCGTAAGAAACATGAAGGTACGATTCCTTGGGTAATTGTATTTTTCATAAAACATGTGCCACGCCAATTGGTCGAAAATCACCAACGAACATCGAGAAAAGTGTGTTTAAATTTCTAAACGGATAATTACTTTTGACCAGGAATTCAAAATACGATTTCTTGCATTTCCATTCTTTTTTCTATTTAGGAATGAGATATTCGTACGAACGCTGAAATCATTTTTGTGTTGCCCACGACACTGCCAACGAATTATTAGGTACAATCGTGTTATCGTTGAACCACTTTGTAATCGTAGCTGCATATCTGTATCGAATCAATGTCTGTGTCTCTCGATTTTCTGTTCATACAACGTCTTATAAGACATTTCCTTGTTCGTTGTTCATCAGAAAGTAACGTATTTCTCGGAAATACGTAATATCTAGATCGATAATATATTTATGAAAAAATGACGTAATACGTTCACTATGAAGAAGCTTTTGACGCTGAATCAAATAGAATTTGTGATCAAATAATTCTCGTTCAATCGTGTTAAAAGTAGTTGACTCCATAAACGTTTCCGTAATTCATTATTTTCATCCTTTTCTTTTAGCAATGGAATTGCAAGGATTGAAAAATTATAAACAAAAGATACTTTAATATTGATCAGTAATAAGAGAAAGATCAATCGATGTATTACACTTTAGGCGTCCCGATCTTAAGAAGAAGAAAACGAATCAACTTTTTCTTGGGTTTTTCAGACGACGAAAACCGACGCTTCCTACAAAGTGATAACCTGGAACAGAATATGCTTGAATTGCATCGGTATTTGGCCGTTGAAAGTCCGCGACTCGTCTTTCATTTTTTCCTTTATTTACTTGTGCATTCACTGTATCATGGCGATAGTCGATGTCATGGACCATTCCAGGGACGTTGATTACATCTTCACCAGTCTCACGGAAAACATTTGCTTCGTCGTAGCCTTGGTGAAAATAACGACCTGCAGACTGTTCAGATATCGCCTGGCAGATATTTTGCGAAATATCGAAAGTGACTTCTCGGTGGAGAATTACAAGACCGTCGAGGAGAAGATATCGTTCGTCTCGTACAACGATTTCACGTTAAAGTTCATCGTTTCCTCGACAATAATCAATTTTATGGGCGAGGCGTTGTATTATACCTTGGGGTTGAAAATGAACGTGATGTCAGGTACATCGATTAAAGTTTAACCCTTTGCCACGCTCTCGTTACGCTTCGACTAGATCATATTTTAAGAAAGAAGGCGATAATGTAAAGTTGCAGTCATCGTTGACGACACTTTCCATGTTACAGTGGCCAGAAATTTGTCTCAGGACTACAAAATGCCTTACAGGAGTCGTCCCATTGTAGAACCTCACGATGATTTGACTGTTTACGCCATAGTCTGCGCCTATCAATCTTTAATCGTGCCGCTTATCGTTTTCGGTTACATTGGTGTCGATTCGTTCTTCATCACTTTGGTACTTCATATAAGTAGTCAATTTTCCGTGCTCTCTTGCAGAGTGAAGAACGCCATCTCTGAACTCAAAATGCGTCCAAGCGGAATCAAGATAGTCATACGGAAGCATCTCCATCTAATCAAGTAAAGTATCGAAAACATTTTTGTATTTCACACGTTGTAACGATTTTCTTCGTTATTTTTCGAATATTGTCAGAAATAAAAATATTTAGGATGCAATATTGATAAATATATTCAACTTTGCAATTGCTTCGAAATTTTATTTTAAAATATTAAACGACTATATAATTATATAAAAATTAAAAATGTACTACTTTAAAGCATAAATAGAAAGGAAATAATATTGCTTTGAATTCGAGATGCTAATAGGGCTTTGAATTTTTTCAGGATAGTGAACAGTATAGAAACTTCTTTTAGCTTTTTGATATTACTACAATTGATGGGAACAATGCTTCAACTTTGTTTGGCGGGATATCATGGTTTATTGGTAAGTAAAAACAAGGCTAAAATAGAGATACAACGTGTTTAAAGATATAAAGGAAGATTAATATCTTCTTTGAATGACATTAAGAGCAACATGAAGCTTTATAATTTTCGGAAACTTTTTTCGCAGTTAAAAATTTGCACTTGATTTCTTTTCTTTTTTAGAGTACGGAGGGTAAGCAATACACTAGGCTGATAAGTTTTATTTTATTCGCTATCTGCCTTCTCAGTACACTTTTTCTCTATTGCTACGCCGGCGAGTGTCTCATTAAGGAAGTAATTATGCTGTAATCAAAAGTATAGTGCATAAGTTTATGTATATTTACTCGATACTAAGAAAATAGGTCGTTCATCGCATTACGTTCTGCAATCGAACTGTTTTTCTTATTATGGGATGCAAATATCCACAAACTCGCGAATGTTCATGACCGTGTGTTTATTTGGAACAATCCGTAAATAAAATGCGTCTTTTTCACATATTTAGACGACGAACTTCGGAGAAGAGTTTTATCATAGCGAGTGGTACGACATTTCACCCAAAGCTAACAAGCTGTTACACATCTGCATGATACGAACTGGAAAGCCATTGTACTTGACCTCCGGTAAATTCTGCGTTCTGTCTCTGAGCATGTTCGCCGATGTAAGTGAAATGGTTTTAGTTTTACCAGTTTTTTATTGCTAAAGAATTACTTTCTGCACACTGTCAGGTCGAAACGAAAACAAACGTCGCGAAATGAGATATTTTATGTTTGATAATTGTATCGGTAAATAAGTGAATATTGTTGATAGGAAAGTAAAATTATCGTAGAGACCTTTTGCCGCTGAAAGCGAGTCTTTGTATTTGGAAGGTTAATAAATCATGAAACAATTCGTTGATCGCCATCATGCAGAACGAGACTTCGGTTCCTTATAATTTCTTGCCTCTTATGTGGATGAAGTTACTCTTGTACCGCGTGTTTGACACAAAATATGTTCGGCCTGTGTGCTTGAATTTCTATTGATACGTGTACCGTAACTTGCAGGTAGTGAAGTCATCGATGGCGTATTTATCGATGATACGAACGATGTTGGAACGAGAGAATTAAAGAATATATGTTACCGATGCATAGCCGTCCACGTGTAAATCTAGAGAATGTATTTAATTGAAATAAACAGCTTTTGAAAACTCACGACCAGAATACAGAGAGATTGATGAAGTAGAAAAAGCTTCATTTTGCGAAACTTGGAAGTGATTTCTGACTTACATTTCAATAATATCGTACTTTCACTGGAATATGCATTCGTGCGACCCTTATCTAAATTTTTATTTTTTCCCGTTTATTTCTAATTTTGTGAATATTACGATGAAGCAAAACAGAGACCTAAGGTAAAATCAAATTTTATAATATTAATCGAATAACGTTAAGTGCACTGTATGTAGCAAATTTCATGATTACTTTTCCAAAATATTCTTTTTACACGTTAAATTACGGAAAAGTTCTTATTCGACTTTTGCAAAAAATATAACTCTGCATTAATTATTATATACTTACGTTAATGTTCTTCTTAATTTCAAACAAGTGAAACAGCAATAGATTCTTTCATTGAATAAACTCTTATAAGTAGACATCATGTCGATATTTTATGTTTCGTTGATGTGTTCCAAAATCGCAAATACTTCAATTTCTTCGTCAAGCGTCATAATGTATCTCGTGTTTCTCGGCGTTGATAGAGTACTTCCACAGATGAAGTATGTCTCTTTCAAACAAACTGTACTTGATCGCTATAACAAGAATACAAATAACAAGAACGATAGGAACACTCGAAAAGGTAACAATTCCGATCAATTTGTCCTTTGCACCTTTTCGATGCGAAAATTCATAATGAATAACTACGAGCTAGGATCAATCGATGATGAAAAAAGACAAGGAGATGGAAAGAATAATCATTATCCCTGCAAGTTTTAAACGTCTCCGAGGTAAAGGGAGTTGCGCAACTTTCCAACTTTCTTCCAAGAGTTTGTAATAGCGATCATCTACGTTCGCAATGACCTACGAATATTTATGAAGTCTCTTCGGCGAGCAGCGTTAACGCAAACTCCGACGTGAAAACTGAAAATTGTCGCGAAAAAGAAAGGGAAAGTAAAGAAGCACGCTCACCGATCGCATATCGGTTCGTTGCGTGCGGAGCGTCTGATTTTTTTATAGAAGCGATCGTCGCTTGATACGCTTCTTGAATTCGCTGCAACGCGAAGAGACGAAGTCTCGCGTCAATCGGTCACGAACTCTCGACTTGCGTCTACGTGGGTGCAGCGTAGGAGATATGAAGGTACGACTCCTTTGATAATGGAGCCGTTTATTTTGAAAATGACTGAGTCTACTTTCCAAAGAAATCAAACTGATTGTTTCAATATTTACATTTCTATTTAATCTTTTCATTTTGAAGCAAATTGTAACTAACATATTTAAGATCACTAAGATTTTGCGAAACAACAATTTGCTG
>JAITYT010000093.1:926119-942499 GCA_025433975.1 Liostenogaster flavolineata | reverse complement strand
CACAATTGTTTTTCTGATTTAAATTGGAAAGCAGTCAAAATGACTTCCTTCGGCAATCTAGTGTTAATGAAATGATAAAAATGTTTATTTTGAAAGTGACTTAAGTCCCATTTTGAGAGTTAGAAATGGATATGGAGAAATAGCATTGAAAAAACAATTTATCGTTCGTTCCTTACGAATATTACACAGTCATACAAAAGTGTGGAAAAAGTAAGTTTATACGAAACGTAATGAAACGAGAAGATTTTATTTTAATTACGATTTTTTGAAGGCTAAAAAATACTAACGGAAAAAGGGTAGATTGATCAAAAATATATTGCATGAGATTTTCGCGAACTGGACCATATAAAATGTTGTATAAAACCATAATGAATAAGGATGTACAATGAACATCGAAAAAAATCTTTAAATCTCTACTCGGATAATTATTTTTATCAAATATTTCCACGAGGAGTTCAAATATGGTTCCTTGCATTTCCATTTTTTTTATATTTAGAAATAAGATATTCTTACGAATGCTGAAATTATCTTTATCGCCGACCGCACCGCTCACGGATTATTATTTAAAATTATGTTATTGTTGTATGACTGTAATCGATTTTCCGTCATTTATATACTGCATACATCTTCATACAACGTCTTACAAGATATTTCTTTATTTGTTGTTCATCAAAAAGTAAGGTACTTCTCGGAAATACGTAATTTCTAAATCGATGATTAATTTTTTGAAAAATGACATTACACGTTTGCTATGAAGAACCTTTTGTCGCTGAATCGTGTCAGAAGACTCTATAAACGTTTCCGTAACTCCTTATTTTCATCCTTTCCTTTTAATAATGGAATTGCAACGATTGAAAAATTATAAACAAAAGATACCTTAATATTCATCGGTAATAAGAGAAAGATTAATCGATGTATTACATTTTCGGCGTGCCGATATTAAAAAGAAGAAAACGAATGAACTTTTTCCCGGATTTTTCAGACGACGAAAACCGACGCCTCCTACAAAGTGATAACATGGAACAGAATGTGTCTGAATTGCATGGGTATTTGGCCATTGGAAGTCCGCGACACCATTTTCATTTTTCCCTTTGTCTACCTATGCATCCATTGTATCTTGGGGATAGTCGATGTCATGGACCATATCAGGGAGGTCGATTACATCTGCATCAATCTCACGGAAAACATTTTCATCGCCATGGTCCTGGTGAAAATAACGGTCTGCAGACTGTACAGATGTCGCTTGGCAGATATTTTGCAGAATATCGAAGGTGACTTTTCGATGGAGAATTATAAGACCGTCGAGGAGAAGATATCGTTTGCCTCGTACAACGACTTCACGTTGAAGTTCATCGTTTTGTCGACAGTAATCAATGGAATGGCCGAGACGGTGTATTACACCTCGGGTGTGGCAATGAACGTGAAGTTAGGTATACCGATCGACTAAATTTTGGCCCTTTGCCTTGCTCTCGTTACGTTTCCACTGGATTCGTCATTACGAATTTATATTTTAAGAACGAAGGCGTTTTCCATGTTACAGTGGCCAGGAATTTGTCTCAGGACTACACAGTGCCTTACAAAAGTCGTCCCTTTGTAGAACCTCACGATGATTTGACTATTTACGCCTTCACTTGCGCCTATCAGTATTTACTCGTGCCGATTATTATTTTCGGTTACATTGGTGTCGATTCGTTCTTCATCACTCTAGTCCTTCATATAAGCAGTCAATTTTCCGTGCTCTCTTGTAGAGTGAAGAACGCCATTTCTGAACTCAAAATGCGTCCAAGCGGAATCAAGATAGTCATAAGGAAGCATCTCCAATTAATCAAGTAAAGTATCGAACAATTCTTTTATTTATTTTCCTTAGTCGTTCATTGGTGCTAGATTAGAACGCTTACAGCTCGTACAATGTCTCTTACTTTGATCGGTTACTCATCACATCCTGTTCTCGCGCAGTCGTTCGAATCTGCCAAAAGGTGGTGAAGGTTCTATGACGGATTGTAGACGCGAGAAAATTGTCAACGCGCGGTCTCTTTCCGCCGTTTTTTGCGTTTCAAAGATTTTATTTGTTATTATTGCAATACTGTAAAAATTAGAAATTTTAAAGTCTCTATCGAAATTTAATTTTAGAAATATTGTTTAATAAATAATGTCGAATAAATATATAATATAATAAATACACTACTCGATTACATAAAAATTACGAATAAATACTGCTTGAAAATATAAACAAAATGCAAATAGTATTACTTTAAATTCGAGATGCTAACATGGGATTGAATTATTCCAGGATAGTGAACACCATTGAAACTTGTTTTAACCTTTTGATACTGCAACAATTGATGGGAACGATGCTTCAACTTTGTTTGACGGGATATCATGGCTTAATGGTAAGTTAAAACCGTGCCAAAAAAAGATGCAACGTGCCTAAGGATATAGAAGAGTATTAATTTCTGTTTGGACAACATTACAAGCAAAACAAAGACGAAAGGATTATGAAGATTGAATATAGTTTTATAATTTTCGGAAACTTTTAATTCGATTACTTTTGAAATTAACACAGTAATACGATTCAAACTCGATTCCTTTCTTTTTTAGAGTACGGAGGACGAGCAATACTCTAAGGTGTCATCTTTCATATTACTCGCCATCTGCCTTCTCAGTACACTTTTTGTCTATTGCTACGCCGGCGAGTGTCTCATCAAGGAAGTAATTATGCGACTAAGCGATACAATCGACACCATAGCGTATATGTTTCCATATAATGAAATTATGAAAATACATACGATATTGAATTACGGTAGACTCGAACTATTTTTCTATTATGGATGCAAATATCCGCAAAATCATGAACGTTCATGACTACGCGTTCATTCGGAACAATTCGTAAATAAAACGTGTCCTTTCCACTTATTTAGACGACGAACTTCGGCGAAGAGTTTTATCTTAGCGAGTGGTACAACATTTCACCCAGAGCTTTCAAGCTGTTACACATCTGCATGATACGAACTGGAAAGCCTCTGTACTTGACCTCCGGTAAATTTTGCATGCTGTCTATGAGCATGTTCGCCGATGTAAGTGAAATAGAAACGAAATCGTTCGAGTTTCATGAGTTTCTCTTCATCGATAATTAATTTCCTACGCTTTGTCAGATCGAACCGAGAATATATTCGATCGAGAATATCGGGAATATATTTGATAATTTTATCAGTAAATAAGCAAATACCGTGTCTAGAAAAGTAGAACTAGAGACTAGAAGTAGAGACTTTTTGCCGTCGAAAGCGAGCTTTTCATCATTAACCAATCATGAAACAATTCGTTGATTGCCGTCGTGCAGAACGAGATTTGGGTTCCTTTTAATTTTTTGCCTCTTATATCGCTGAAGTTACTCATGTATTGCGTGTTTGACACAAAATATGTTCGACCTGTGCACTCGAATTTCTATCGATCAACGTACTGTAATTTGCAGGTATTGAAGTCATCGATGGCGTATTTATCGATGTTACGGAAAGTCTTGTAACGAGGGAATTTGTGAATATATTGTAGCGACGCATTATTGTCCACGTGCAAGTCTAGAAAGTGTATTTAATTGAAATAAACAGCTTTTGAAAACTCGCAAACAGAATACAGAGAGATCGATGAAGTAGAAGCTTCATTTGGCTCCGAAGTGACTTCTGACTTCCATTTCAAAAATGTCATACTTCCACTCGAGCGTACAATTGTCGCGATCTTATTCCAGCTTTTTTATTTTTTTGTTTAGTTTATTTTTGATTTTGAGAATATTAAAATGAAAAAAAAAACAGATATCTCAGGTAAAATAACATTTTATAATATTAATGTAAATACCGTTAAACGCGCTGTACACACAAATTTCGTGATTACTTTTCCAATATTTATTTTATACGTTAATTTACAAAATAATTCTTATTCGACTTTCGAAAAATATACAGTTCTGCATTAATTTGTAGCGTTGTAAAGTCAGCGAGAATTTGCACAGTCCTTGTGCGTGCATACGCGTGCACCGGAGGCAAGCGTGCCTAGAACAAAGAACGCTCTGTAAGGATAACGAGAATGCGTTTGGCTCACGTGCCGTTGACCAGAATTGGGTGAATGAGAGGCAGCGACTAAGCGGCGACTTGGGCATAGAAGAGTCAGTAGTCTCCTGACATCCTTATCGAACAGTCGTCGTAATACGACGAATAAAGGATGATTGCATTCGAATACGAACGTCATGTTCTACGTACATTCCTCTTTTTAAATTAATGACCTCAGCGTTCCATTTATAGGTTTGCTAAAACAGGCCTGTTATCGAGGGCTAAGGATGAGCCTTGCGAAACTGAAGTTAAAGAAAAAGATGGGACTTTTCTCCGAGTAGCCGTGCGCGTGCTCCTGTTCGGATCTATAAAGAAGCTAGAGTTGTGGTTTCGAATGCAGGTAGGGAATTTCACAGTGTACAAGAGGCATTTCACGCGAGAGGCAACAAAATACCCGCGCGTGATTGTTAACCTCGACTCAAAACACATAGAAGCAGCATGATTTGCTGTTGCAGCTGTTGACGAGCAACAGCATGCCAAACGAGTGGCTGCGAACGTTACGGCTCAGTCGTTTGCTGGTCACAGTGCGGATGATACTAAACGCCCAAACTGATATCGAGCTAACGCGGGTAGTCATGATAGCGGATCGAGTGTACGAGACGATGGCTCGGACCGCGTTGCAGCCTTTTCACCACTTGAACCGGAAAGCGAGCTGGAGAAGCAATTGGTCACCCTGAAAATGGAGATCAACGAACTCAAGAGACAGGGCGCAAGAGGAGACCGAACCTCGTGAACATGAAATTTGTTAAGGAAACTTGGAACCTCTCGAAGACGAAACTGGGGTCCATAGAACCCGGAGAGCGACCTGTGATAGTTTCACCACCGGACGAGGGGAAGGCCACCATACACCACGGCATCGGAAAACAACAGCAACCGATACCATAGGAAAATCATCCGATGGATGGTAAACCGGATAAAAGATGTCGAGTTATAATATAAAATATATATGTAAGGAAAGCAGACTTTCCTTAGATTAGGCTAGACAAGGATCGGTCGCGCTAGGATTTTATAATACCACTAGCTCTTACCCAGGGTTCCAACGCTGCCAAGACCGTCGGACGTCCCGAACAGAGCCAAGCAGAATGTGACGCACCACATCGAGGTCACGCAGGGATCATCTGTTTACTGCCGCCCCAGACAACTTGCACCGAACCATCTGAAAGCAGCGAAAAAGGAGCTCGAGTTAATGCTTCAGCAGAGGATAATTCGATCGTCTAAGACGGACCTGACCGACCCAAATAGTTTGGCTGGCCTGTCTTAACCAAAAAAGTGCAGCCAAAAGCGGGCTGCACTTCAAGTAAACATGTTTTTAAAAAATGTGATACAAAAGTAAAATATAAAACGAATAAAACTTTATTGTTATACTATGATTTAATATAATCGTCGTGCAAATTTTCATTTACTTAATATTATTTGTATACAACGAGAAAAAATGTTTTATTAAAAATATAAAATGGCGGCGGATCACACAATTTAACGCGATGGATCACATGTGTCCTGCGGGCCACGTGTTGGCCAGACCTACTTTAGAGTATTGGTAACAAGTTTATTAACCTTGATGATCGTATTCGGTAACATTAGCGCATATACAGGGAGGGGCAGTAACTATTAGCACCTCAGATATATTCGAAACTATAAGTTAGAACCCATCCTGTGGCGATAATATTTTTTTTGCAGGTGGAGGTACTTCGGATATTTGAAGGTCACCTCTATTTTTTTAAATGGATCGGTACATTTTTGCTTCCATATCATGATAGAGGATCTTAAAATAAGTTCATTGATCTAATACATAAAGTCATTGAAGATTATAGAAAGTAGAGAAAGGCGAAAATTATTAAAAAATTATTGGTGCGTACCATTCTGCAATTTATGCATTGATTAAATTCACGAGCTCGTATTAGCAATACTTTCTAAAATATGATAAGTCCGTAAAACTGTTGACGTCGAATATTCGTAAACCATTAATCGTAATTTACATTAAGCTGTAGAAAGGTATACTTAAGGAGGAATTGGAAAATCCTTATAGGGGAGAAGGTACGCCTCGAGAGATAATCCTAAAAGATAGTAAAAGAGAAAGGCATATCGAGGGTCATCAAAAGTAACCGTTATGCGTTTTGGCAATTCAAGGCATACCAAGTTTTCGAATTCCTCCAAAGGTTGTTTTTTCTTGTCTTTGGTACAATTGCGACAACCTTCACCAAGCGCATCCCTACGCACTGATGAAGTCATAGCAGCTTTCACATTCGCTGACTAAGAGATGGGAAGTCCTACATCGTTTCCAACAGGTTCACACCCTCAGGAAACGTATAAGAAGGTATGGCAAGTGGGAGCAGGAGTGATAATAAGACGTTTCTCGTGACTCGAAGCATTATACGCAGAGGAGTATCTATAGGTATAATAGTTATACGTTATTCAGGAATTATATAATATGTTAGGAGTAATACGTTATACGTCGGTCAAAATAGTCAAAATAATCACCAATACAGCTCCGTCTACTCATGGCGTAGAAGACTCGACTATTCGCTCCTTTTATATCATTGTAGTCTATTAATGCAGGCCAAGACTGTGGATCGTGTAACACAATAAATTACGCTTATTCGTGTGAGTGAGTTTTCTTCAGTGAGCGACAATAGTCATATCTCAAACAGTTCCGTGAACGTTAGTTAGATTACGAAATAAAAGTGAGTCGTGCACGAAACAATCATCAACTTGAGGTCAGTATCCTAACACTTACAAAGTCACTAGACGAAAGGATACCCAGCGCAGCAAGGCGCAAGCACTACACCACGCAGATTTTCCAACTTACGTTAATGTTCTTCCACATAGCTGAAACAGCAATAAATTCTTTCGTTAAATAAACTCTTGTAAATAGTTGATCAATTAGTTTGCGTATATTTCGTTATTATTTTTCAAAAAATGCAAGTATTTCTATTTTTTTCGTAAATAATCAATTTATCGCGTGTTTCTTGGCTTTGATACGGTACTCTCATACTAATAAAGTATGACTCCTTTTCAACAAATTCTACTTCGTCTCAATAATAAAAATAAAAGTAACAAGAACAATACGAACACCCTGCACCTTTTCGAAGCGAAAATTCATAATGACCGCAAGCCAGGATCAATCGATGACGATAAAGAAACACAGGGAGATAGAAAGAACAATCGTTATCCCTGAAACTTTCCAACGTCTCCGCGGTAATCGAAGATGCGTGACTTTATTCCAAGACTTCGTAATAGCGATCATCAATGTTCGCAATGGGCTGCGAATATTCATGAAGTCTCTTCAGCTAGCAACGTTGACGCAAACTCCGACATGAAAATTGAAAATTGCCGCGAAAAACAAAGGGAAAGTAAAGAATTACGCTCACCGATCGCGCTTCTATTTCGCGAAGTCGCACAACGGTCTTCGTAGTGTGTGGAACGTCTTGAATTTTTTATAGAAACGATCGTCGCTTGATACGCTTCTTCGATTCGTTCAACGCGGAGACGCGAAGTTTCGCGTCAATCGGTCGCGAACTTTCGACTTGCGTTTATGTGCGTACAGCGTAGGAGATATGAAGGTACGACTCCTTGGATAATTGTATTCTTTATAAAACACGTGCCGCGCCGATTGGTCGAAATCATCAATGAACATCGAGAAAAATGTTCGAATCTCTGCACGGATAATTATTTTTATAGAATATTTCCACGAGGAGTTCATAATGTGGTTTCTTGCGTTTCCATTGCTTAATTTATAAATGAGATATTCGTACGAACGCGGAAATTATCTTTGTCGCCAACTGCATCGTTCACGTATTATTATTTAAAATTTTGTTACAGTTGCGCGACTGTAGTTGTAGCTGTATACCTATATCCATGCCTGAATCTCTCGATTTTATGTCATGTATATATTGCATACGTGTTCATAACGCCTTATAAGATATTTCCTTGTTCGTTGTTCATCAAAAAGTAACGTATTTCTCGGAATCGATAATATATTTTTGAAAAAAATGACGTCGTATGTTCGCTACGAAGAAGCTTTTGATGCAGAATCAAGTAGAATATGTGATCAACCAATTCTCGTTCAATCGTGTCAGAGGACTCTATAAACGTTTCCGTAACTCCTTATTTTCATGTTTTCCTTTTAACAATGAAATTGCAACGATTGAAAAATTATAAACAAAAGATACTTTAATATTCATCGGTAATAAGAGAAAGATTAATCGATGTATTAAAAAGAAGAAAACGAATCAACTTTTTCCCGGGGTTTTCAGACGACGAAAACCGACGCCTCCTACAAAGTGATAAGATGGAACAGAATGTGCCTGAATTGCATTGGTATTTGGCCATTGAAAGTCCACGATACGATTTTTATTATTGCCTTTATATACTTGTGCATTCACTGTACCATGGCGTTAGTCGATGTCATGGACCATTCCAAGGATATCGATTATATCTTCACCTGTCTTACGGAAAACATTTGCTTCGTCATGGCTCTTGTAAAAATAACGACCTGCAGACTGTGCAGACATCGCCTGGCAGATGTTTTGCATGATATCGAAAGTGATTTCTCGATGGAGAGTTACAAGACCGTCGAGGAGAAGATATCGTTCGTTTCGTACAACGGCTTCACGTTGAAGTTCATCGTTTCGTCGACAATAATCAATATAATGGCCGAGACGTTGTATTATGCTTTGGGATTGACGATGAACGTGATGTTAGGTACACCGATCAAAGTTTGACCGTTTACCTCGTTCTCATTATGTTTCTGCTAAATCCGCCATTTCGAATTAAAATTTGGAAATCGGAGGTGTTAACGTAAAGATCGCAGCTATTGTCGACCACACTTTTCATGTTGCAGTGGCCAGGAATTTGTCTCACGACTACAGAGCGCCTTACAGAAGTCGTCCCATTGTACTGCCTCACGACGATGTGAATGTTTTCGCCATGATTTGTGCCTATCAGTATATAATGGTGCCGGTATACGTTTTCGGTTACATTGGTGTCGATTCGTTCTTCATCACTTTGGTACTTCATATATGTAGTCAATTTTCCGTGCTCTCTTGTAGAGTGAAGAACGCCATGTCTGAACTCAAAATACGTCCAAGCGGAATCAAAATGGTCATACAGAAGCATCTTCATCTAATCAGGTACACTATCCAACAATTCTTTTTATTTACTTTCACGCCGTACAACTGTAGAGTTTACGAATATATAATATATCGTTCGTAAAATATTTATTATTAATAATTAAACGGGAACGTTGAGCAAGAAACAGGTGGATAAGAAATAATGGATTTTATCACAACTGCTGCTCAGCGGCGTCTTGTACACGTGACTTGCACTCAGCTTGCCTACACGGTCTTTGCCGGAAAACAGCATCTCTTTTGCGCTCTTTCGGCCACGCTGCGTCACGCACCTACATGCACACAGTATACGCACTAGTTTTAATCATTTAAATGGCACGTCCAGAGTTTAGACGAGAAAGTCTACACAATGTCTTCCCTTGATCGTTATTCGTTATCGAACGACTAAAGACTCATCATTTTATTTTCGCCCTGTAACGATTTAGCTCGTTATTATTGCAATATTAGGATCTAGGAATGATAAATATGTATAATATATTCAGTTTTGTAACAGCATCGAAATTGTATCTTAAAATATTGTTTCACAAATACCTGTAAATACAATACATAGATTGTATAATTAAATAAAAATCATAAGTATGCTGCTTTAAAACATAAACAAAATAGAAATAATATTACTTTAAATTCGAGATGCTAACACGGTTTTGAATTTTTCCAGGATAGTGAACACTATAGAAAGTTCGTTCAACATTGTGATTCTGCTACAATTGATGGGAACAATGCTTCAACTTTGTTTGACGGGATATCATGGTTTAATGGTAAGTTAAATAGTGCTAAAAAAAATTGCAATGTGTCTAAAGATATTTTTTTTCTTTTTATTTCTCACGTATTGTTACAATTTGTTCGAGTCTGAGCATATATCGCAGTGGTCACGTAACATGCGAATATCCCTCCCATTGGAGAAGTGCTGCTAAGGATACCATTAATCAGTTTTGTACATTTGTATTACATGTGACTATTACATGTATATTCTATTACAATATAATTAAGTTAAATCAATAATATCGTTGATACAATATGTGTGAATGATCCCGTATGTCAAAGTAGAAGGTGAAACCCATGTTTCCTCCGTAGCCTTCAAGGTTGATCCGATGCGTATAATTCCTTGGCTGAGCTATTGGTCTTTGCGAATTTCGTCGTGTCTAGTAAACCAAGGAGCATTTACTATCGTTCTGAGAATGATGGCTTGTAATGATTCAATTTTGGCAATGCCACTTTTAGCAGTCATACCCCAAAGCTGAATACCATATGTACAAATAGATTTGATCATTGTTTTATATAGCGATCATTTATTTTCTGCCGATAGTTTGATTTGCTTCATTTTTTCATAAATATCCTGTTTCTATACGAGCTTTTAGTCTAAATGTAATCCTGAATATTTAACCGAAGTTCTTTTGTACTTTTGATGCGAGGTCGCATGTTCCATTGTACCGGGATATGGTACGATGGGTTAATATGATACGAGGTATAGCGCTTTTCCTTAATATAAACGTAATATGGTTACGTTTTTTCGTATTTACTGAAATTTTCCAGTATTTGAGCCACTGTTCTAATATTTACATGTGAGACTGTAGATATCGACAAGCTACCGTGGAATCCTCGTGAATAGCTAGTATCGCTGTGTCATCTCCGATTGTAAGTATCATAGTATCAGATTCTATGGGGATATATAAAGAATAAAGGATCTCAGAACACTGCCCTAGGGAACACCAATCTTAATCATGTAAATATCAAAGCTGTCGTCTTGTATTGACATCTTAAACTGATCAGATCCTTTTCTTTTAGATATGACTTTAGCAGTTGATAGAAGGCAATTGGGAAGCTCAAATTTATTTTAAGTAGCAGTCCTTCATGTCACCAGTTAAATCCTATCAAACAGTTTTTCAACATCTAGGAAAATAGCGGTGCAGTATTTTATTGCTCTAGAGCATCGGTGATCTTGTCTACAAGTCGATGTACTTGTTCGATCGTAGATTGCCTTTTCCGGAAGCTAAACTGATGCGATGGAATAAGGTTTCTTTGTGTCACAGTTTTCTGCATTCTATTTAATATGATTCTCTCCAGATTGATCAAATGTTAGTTTAAATGTTTACAGTTGTTGCTTGTAAGTAGAAGTGCTTCGTGTCACTGTGTGGGTAATGTTTGATACTGTTTCTAATAATCACCGCGGAGCCACCATGCCCTCAACCCAATGGATATTTACTATCGCATACCGAGTAATACGAGATTTTTAAATAGCATTTGTCCGTGAAGTATGTTTCCGAAACGAGCATCACACCAATGCAATGTTATTAATGTGAATGAAAACCTTAAGTTCCTGACTTCTCTGCCGTAAACCGTTAGCATTCCAGATTTCTATTTTAGTCCATTGGCCATTACTTTCTGGGATTTACGGATATCATGTTTGTTAGTACCTGTACCACAGTGTTAAACTGTTGAGTTTGTTATTGCATCATTTTGGTTTGCTCTTGAATCATACTTCTTATGAATTTAATATTTTTTTATTGCCAGTACAATAATTGTTTGATTTCAGAGTTTCATTATCAAGAGCTTAGTTTTGGATTTGGAAAGTAGATTGGATTCGTGAATTTAGCGTTACACCGTGAGCGTAGCTAGCAGGATATTTCCCTGACAATCATAGCATCTATCTTACATTCTAAAGAACAGATCAAGGTAAGGTGCCTACCTGAACATTTTATGCAAGCAGGAGTTCAATTACTGTAGTTTTAAGTGTGTCCGTAAGCTTGGCATCACGTGCACTGGGAAATTTCTCTCTTCTTTTTAGGAGGTTCAAAAGATATAACAGTATCAAGCAAACGGTCGACTTCGTAAATGTCCTTGTTGTTCTCTCGTGGCTACAACTCATTGCGAAAGAGTGGTAGTGGCTGTTTGGTATCGTATTTGACAATGTTACTAATTTGTCTCACCGAATGGTTTAGCTCTTTTCATTCTTCTGTAATCCTTTGGACATCAGTTGTAAGAGGTGTTCCTCGTAGAACTATAGTATAACTCTTGTCTTTCTTCATTCGATAGGTATAAAAGTTTGCGTTTCTATTCTTTGGTGCTAGTATTACTTTGCTGTAAATCTCGGTTTTATCGGCTTGAATTTTAACTACGTTGTTACGTAGGTGTTTTAACGTGTAACTTCCGCCCGCTACATTGCTTAGCAGGTTCAGTAGGGGCTCTATTATTTCAGTTTCAATGTGAACTGGAAGTGCTTCGGTTGCGGAGTATTTTCCATATCCGATGTAACAGGTTCATCGGTAACTTCTGGCAGTAATCGGAATGGATTTTCCGTAAGCCGTTAGTAATGCTGCGAATCAAGGTCGCATGTGGGTAAACTGCGTGTCAGTCCAATTTTCCGTTTCTGTTTGTTAATAACAGTTGTAAATTGACTGGTTAGCTCCTAACCTAATCTGGCTAATCTTGCCTAGCAGCAAGCTAGTATTACAAAATTTATACACCGACGCACACGACGTTTCCTATTCACACGTATGCACTATACAAACACTTGGGAAGACGCATTCTCCGGTCGACGGTTTGAACTAGAATGTCTAAAGATATAAAGACAAACTTACAAGCAACATAAAGGTGAAAGGATTATAAAAGTTGAATATAGATTTATAATTTTTGAAAACTTTTAATCCAATTACTTTTTGAATTAAGGTAGTGACAAGATTCGCACTTGGTTCCTTTCTTTTTTAGAGTACGGAGGACGGGCAGTACACTAAACTGATAACTTTTGTTTTACTTGCCATCTGCCTTCTCAGTACACTCTTTCTCTATTGCTACGCTGGCGAGTGTCTCATTAAGGAAGTAATTATGCAATTACGCCATATAATCGATACTACAGTGCATAAGTTTACGTATATTTGTTCGATATTAACACTAGGTTTACAGGACCCGTCATTTTTAAGGATTTCGGGCTTCAGAAGCAAAATTACAAAAACCTATACTGTTAAATTTATACCAAAATATAACAAATTTCAGAATTCTGAATCATGATACCTATCTCTACGGATGCCCATCAAAATGATGGGTAAACTAGTTTCAAAGTTAATCGTAATAAACCGTTTTTTCTTCATGAAATTATTTTTCTGGTGGCAGATGTAAAAATAGTTAGAATATAGATCTTGAATATAAATCATAGAAAAGTCATATTCAAGAAATGGGGACTACCTTTCTTTAGAAACGCAATGCCTAAAATAGATTTATGAAGATTTTCAGCTTCACACATTTTGATAAAGAAATACACCGATCTCAGCGCTTACGTACAAATTTATAAATAACAGTCAAACGTGCAACAAACCATACGAGAATCGATGAATTACTATTTCCGACGAAAGCTCGATGACGTTTTATGCCAAACGTACCTAGACGAAACACGATTTTCCACCGCTTTAGAGCAATTTGTAATCTTGAAATTGACCGAGCCGTATGTGCCAAAAATACACGGAATAAATAATACATAAATGTACGATAAACAATAAAATTTTGTACAAGTTTACACATTAAATATCAGATTTAATTATCTTATATTAAGTCTGTTAAGATTGTAATTGTTTTCGAATTAAATTAATCGTTTTTTTTTAAGAAAATACGTGGTTTCCTTTATCCGTCAATTTGATGGTTATCCTCCAAGAGAGGTACACAAAAATTGGTGTAAACCTAGTGTTAACAAAATGAGTCGTTTATCGAGTTACGTTGAACGATTAAAGTTATGAGAATAAATAAAACATGGAGTCACGGAAGACTCCAATTTTTTTTTTTTTATAATATGAATGCAAATATACTCAAACTCGTGAATATTCACGACTACGCGTTCATTCGGAACAATCCGTAAATAAAGCGCGTCTTTTCCACTTATTTAGACGACAAACTTTGGTGAGGAGTTATATCATAGCGAGTGGTACGACATTTCACCCAGAGCTTTTAAGCTGTTACACATCTGTATGATACGAACTGGAAAGCCTCTGTACTTGACCTCCGGTAAATTCTGCATCCTGTCTATGAGTATGTTCGCCGATGTAAGTGAATTCGTATAGACGTAGTCCAAATCGTAACAAAGTCGTTAGAATTTCACGGTTTTCAATTCCTCGGCAATTTATTCCCTGCACTTTGTCAGGTCGAAGCCAGAAGATACTTCGCGATATAGGATAGAATATATTTGATAATTTTTTCGATAAATAAGCGAATACTGTCGTTAGAAAAATGAAACTATCGTAGAGACCTTTTGCCATCGAAAGCGAATTTTTATATTTGCAATATTAAGAATCATGAAACAATTCGTCGATTGCCATCGCACAGAACGAGATTTCGGTTCGTTATAATTTCATGCCTCCTGTATCCATCAAGTTACTCTTGTACCGTGTGTTAATACAAAATATGTTCGACTTGTGTGCTTGAATTTTTATTGATACACGTATCGTAATTTACAGGTAGTGAAGTCATCCATGGCATATTTATCGATGATACGAACAATGTTGGAACGAGGCAATTAAAGAATATAATGTATCGACGCATAACTGTCCATATGTAAATCTAGAAAGAGCATTTCATTGAAATAAACAGCTATTGAAACCTCAAAACCAGAATACAGAGAGATCTGTAAAGTAAAAAAGGTTCATCTTGCCAAACACTGAAGCGATTTCTGACTTATATTAAAAAAATATACTTCCATTCGAACGTACACTCGCCTTTTTCAAGTTTCCTATTTTTTCCCTGATTTCGAGAATATTGAAATGGAACGAAACAGATATCTCAGGTAAAACAAAATTTTATAACATTAATTAAATAATGTCGAACGAAGCAAATTTCGTTACTACTTTTCCAAAATATTCATTTTACACGTCAAATTACAAAATAATTCTTATTCGACTTTCGAAGAAATACAATTCTGCATCAATTATTATAAACTTACGTTAATGTTCTTCTTAATTTCAAACAAGTGAAACAGCAATAGATTCATTCATTGAATAAACTCTTATAAATAGACACCTTCTTGATATTCTACGTTTCGTTAATATGTTCCAAAATCGCAAATACTTCAATTTCTTCGTCAAGGATCAAAATGTATCTTGTGTTTCTCGGCGTTGATAGAGTACTTCCATAGATGAAGTATAACAATAGCACACTCGATTTTCGATCAATTTCTCTTGTGCGCCATTTCGATACGTAAATTCATAATGAATAACCGTAAGTCTGGATGAATCGTTGATGAAGAGACACAGGGAGATAGAAAGAACAGTAGTTATTCCTGAAACTTTTCAACGTCTCCGTGGTAATCGAAGATGCGTGACTTTGTTCCAAGACTTCGTAATAGCGATCATCAATATTCGCAATGGGCTGCAAATATTGATGAAGTCTCTTCAGCGAGCAACGTTAACACGAACTTCGACATGATAACTGAGAATTGTCGCAAAAAGCAAAGGGAAAGTAAGAGGCATGCTCACCGATCGCGCTTCTATTTTGCAAAGTCTCGTATTAGTCTACGATGCGCGTGGAGCGTCTTGAATTTTTTATAGAAGCGATCATCGATTGATACGCTTCTTCGATTCGCTTCCGCTCCAACGCGAAGACGCGAAGTTTCGCGTCAATCGGTCGCGAACTTTCGACTTGCGTTTATGTGCGTGCAGCGTAGGAGATATGAAGGTATGACTCCTTGGATAATTGTATTTTTCATAAAACACATGCCACGCCAATTTATTGAAATTATTTATGAACATCAAGAGAATTGTGTTTGAATTTCTATACGGATAACTATTTTTGTCGAATATTTTTTCGCACGTTATTATTTAAAAATATGTTATAGTCATGCGACAGTAGTTGTTGCTGTATACCTGTATTCATACTCGTATCTCTCGATTTTATGTCATCTACATATTGTATACACGTTCGTACAACATCTTCTTACGATATATTTCCTTATTTGTCGTTCATTAAAAAATAACCAATCGTTCTTAATTAGTTCATAATATGACGTGGCTTTCGCAGTGCAATATCTTAAAAAATGTTTTAAAAACATGTTTAGCGCTAATTACGAAGAGACTTTTGTTCAAATAAAATCATATAAAATGTATGATCAGATGGATAGCTTAAACTTGTCGAAAGAAATTGACATGCAATTGCAATGATTGAAAACTTAGGAACAAAACGAGCGT
>JAITYT010000093.1:827971-839002 GCA_025433975.1 Liostenogaster flavolineata | reverse complement strand
GCACCGAAAGTTTTGGTAGGGTATCCTTAATAGTGGCCAAAATGTAGTACGTGCGTGTTACGTAACAACTCGTAGTACGAATAAAGTCCGTAAAAAACGTCCGTTCGAATGTTCTACAAACGTAATTAAAATATTGCTAGAAATAAAATTGGTTTCGATCTATCTTTCTTAATCTGCTCGTTATTGCGCTACGTGTCTTACGATTTCCGCTTTATTTTCTGATCTCCTGGACACTTCTGCAAAACGTTTGTGCATCTTGATCGAATTTATTGGATCACCCAAAAACATAAAGAGTGTGAATTAAAAGTCGAAGTGCATCAGTTCGCTGTAATAAGAAACATAGCAAATTTACCTTGTTCTAACACATAGTTCAACTTTTTAAAAGTGCAATCCAATAAACATTTATTCGAAGTTCTTCGATTTAAAGGATTTTATTAGGCATTGGATGGCTTCGTATTAACAACGAATTCCTAGTTACAGCACAGTGCAACCAAAAACTTCATCGAGATCACGGACGTATTTCTACTGAACGAGAGATATTTCTCCATAGCTGGTATATGGCCATTAAAGCCCATAAACGTCAAGTCTATCATCTTTCTAACGTACGTTGTCATCGTGGTCGCACTGATGTACGTTGATATCTACGCGATATTCGGGGATCTAGAAGACATGGTGGAAAATCTGGTACAGAGCCTGTCGGCGACCTTGACGCTTGCAATGGTTGTCGTAATAAGATTCAGCAGCGTTCTCGTGCGTCTGATCGTTGATATCAGGAACGACATCACGAATACCGACCGATTCGAAAGCAACGAAGAACGATGGTTGTACGCGACGTACAATCGCCTTTCGAGGATATTCAACGTGATAGCGATATCTGGATCTGCGATCACAATCTCGGGCATGGCTATGGCGTGTATAGGTCAAATCTTACAACACGGCAATTTCGACAATCTTGGTACGTGAACGTAGCGATCCAAGATCGACCATCGACTTTATCAATCGTTTGTGCGATTCGGGGTATCTCTTTCCTTCGTACCATTTTTGTCTCCAATCAGGTAACCAGACCTATAGTTTCGTCTTGCCGTTTCGTACGTTTGTTCCAACGATCGTGAGCTATCGCATTTTCGTTATGGGCTGCGTGCTGCAATTACCATGCATTTACGTCGGTATGTGTCACATCGTAACCATAACTCTTCTCGTCAATTTGGTGATGCACATTTGCGGTGAGCTCTCCGTTCTCTCGCGTCGCATTCGTGATCTCGGGGTTCACCAAAATGAAGAATTGAGGAAGAACGTAAAACGACATGTACGAACGCATATCAAGCTCATCGAGTAAGCAAGCACGCTAGAGAATCGATATTTCGTTTGTAGGCACACCAATTAGCATATGCACTGCTCCAAAGACATGATTTGACAAATGTCACACTTTTCCGATAGTAAGTGCTAGTCAATACTTCTTTACTGTGAAAGAAATCTGCGGAACGCAACATTTCAAACTTTATTTCACACCGTGAATCAATTTTTCGATTTTTCCTGTTTATCCTCTACCACGAGATTTTTTAAATATTACATGGTGAAATCTTAAAAACTGATATAATTAGGTAACGAAGAAAGAACATGTTGAATAATTATGGATGATAGAATTATATACTTGTCACATGTGGTCAAACGCTTTTCTGTGATCTGAAAAGATAAGAAAGTGTTTGGATAAACGAAATACGTCGTGATATAAAATGTTGCGTACGCATCGTGGCGAGTTAGGATCGCATGGACGCGAGTACACAGTGAATGATTTGAGGTTAAAAATTCCCCGATTTTTTATGTTAACGCACTTAGACTATCCTTAGGTTTTCACTTTTCACCTTATAATCAGTTAGCTGTAACGACCTCTCTGAGAAATGTGTACCTATTGTGCGTGGCACAACTTAAGCGAGAACGAGTAACCATTACAGAGTAAGTTGTGCCTGTTAGAATAGGGAATTAAGTTGTAATAAAAAAACGTATATTCTTTTACTAACATTTATTTTGCTACTTGACTTGAACATATCAAAGAAAAAAAAACATAAAAAATAAATTGCTTACTCTTTACTCTGTTATAATGGAACGGTATTGGGCAAAACGAAGTGCAATACACATAACGCCACTTGGCAAGTCGCACATCAATATCTAGATTCTTTTTGAATATTATTTTTGGAACAATAGAAGCAATTTCGAGTTATGAACAAATCCTATAAGGAATAATAAAATAATGTGATTCATCATAGCTTACTCATTATCTCTTTGCATGGATACAAAATTATAATGTGAGCACACTGCTGCGATTATCGTGTCACTGTCTAAATAGATAAATGAATTCATACAAAAGATATTTTATACTAAGAAAATGAGTAAAAAGAAAATAACTTTGCGGTATGCAATCGAAGAAGTATCGTATTTTATTATAAAGTATGCCGTGTGGTACGCGGGGTAGATATGAATTGTTAGGACGAAGCACGTAAAAGTCTTAAGTTACTAATCAACCCTAGACCTCACAATATGTCGTAATATTACCATAAATTCTTATAATTAGTTACGATCGCGCAATACTCGTTGAAAACAAATGAGAATCGCGAATATTTTTGACATAGAAATTTTTAGGATGTCGAAATCCATCGAAGAAGTCTTTGGTATAGTTCTACTGATGGATATTGTACAAAATAGCATCAGTCTGGGTCTTTCAGCATACATGTCGACAACGGTGTGTAAATTTCGGTGAACTAGTCGATATAGAAGTAGTGTCGATAATGCAGCAACATAGTATTTATATTTAATACGATCACATAAACGCAATGACGAATCCTATATAAAAATGATCGTATAAATGAGACGAACGTTACTAATTATAACGAAACAATTTTTGCAGAACATCAACATGTCAAATTTCTCCTCGCTTTGTACGTTCCTAATGTATGTCACGGTAGAACTCTTGATAATATATGGATACTGTTTTATTGGCGAATATTTAATGCAAGAGGTACCGTTCTTAATTACTTCCCAGTTAAGACATACCAACTATAACATTTTAAACTGAAACGATCCCGAAAACCATTCTTAAATCAAAGTCCTTAGGCAAAATTCGAATTAAGGAAAATTATTCTGAATCTTATATTGATCTTATATTGAATATATATATATTCTCGATTAATTTCAATTGAAGACATCGCAATTATTAAATTTAAAAGGAAAACGATCCTACAAAATATTCTTATAACAATCAAAGAAAATTGTTCGGAATCTTGACACTATATTAGGTACTGTTCCATTGGCAAATATTTACAGGAAAAGGTATCGTTCAAAATTGCCTTCCATAAAAGACATCCCAACTATAACACATTTCATAAAAGACATGGATTTGTTTATTTTACATTTAAATACTTTTCAAAAGAAAGACTACGAATGACCCCATTCATCTTTCACAGAGCAGAAATGTAACGGATGCTTTTTATTACTGTGATTGGCAAGGTATGTCGAGTGACAGCAAGAGTTCTATATTGACATCCATGATATGCACGCAAACGAACATATCTTTAACCGCTGGAAAGTGTTATACGTTTTCGTTATACGGCTTCACAGGAGTGAGTATTGTCATGCTGACATCAAAGAACGAATAGTGTCGGAAATATAATATTTCTTTTCTTACCAAACAGATAGTGAAAACGTCGATGGCTTACGTCTCCATGTTGCGAACCCTCGTGTAACAAATAGACTAAGTTATGCACGTAGTTATTTGTAGAAAGATATTACGCTCTTGTAAACTGTAACATTAAAGCAGCATATTTTTCGTTCTTATCGATGATCTTTTCACTGATGATAAGTTTTTCGAACAGTTCCTTCAGTGTCGCTAGGCTTAGCTCACTTATATTCGTTACTTAAAACAACAATTACGGAGAAGTAGAGCTAAGTTAACTGACCCAAGCGAATATTACCACCGCGGCTCTATCTCTTAATCTATCCTATTTCTTATTTCTCTTGAAAATAGTCAATCAATAGTCATAGCAAGTTCTAATTTCTAAAATTCATATCTCAATCATCAGTAACCAAACCAATGAGAAACAAGTTATTATAAAGCTGCTTAACTATCTATGAAAAAGGAAATTTTAAAGATATAAAAAAATCAAATGATTTCGTTAATAAGCATGCATCGACATTAACACCGGACAAAGAAACTAATTATACTTGTCTATCAAGGACACTAACTTTTTAATAGTACGGCATAGTTATCCTGTGAACAAACATGCTAAAGAACTTCGACGATTGTATAACATCATTACCGAAACGGTAAAAGGTTTTCATGGAAGAAAATCAACACTCCTAAGGTAAGTTAGAACTTAATTAAAATATGAATTATGACTAATGATAACCACACGTATGAAACGAAACATTCGTTCATTTTTACAGATAACTCTGTACACTCTTTACTTGACATTGACTTCGTGATACAGAAGGATTTTATCAACATGGAAATAAGAGTGAGTAGATAAATGTGCGAGATTATTGTAAGATGTTGGTCAAGCACTTATAGCTTTAACATGTTGCCATTCTACAAACGTCAATACGTATCAAACAGATTTAATTTTTAATATTTGTTTTAAATAGTAGTTACTACACTTTGAAAGATGAAAATCCCACTCACAATCACTTTCAATATATATACCCTATAGATTAAAATAATATGAAAAAAACTAACACCATTAAAACCACTATTTCACTTTAAGGCAAGCAAATTTCAGACCCGTATGAAAAATTATTTATCGGTGTACTGGAAAAATTAAGTCACAGGATCGCGAACAGATCGACGAAACGCACGGAACAGTAGTCAGCAAGTTGACTGAGACGACTTCATGGCATCTTACGCTGCAAATTTTTTACGTATACGCATACTTTTTGCAGACGTTTTCTTCCGAAGCGACCTGCACTGGTCACTTTTTGTGTCCCGTCGTACTACAATAATCGCATGCAATCATAATAACACCGGGGAGTAAGATAATTACTGTTCGTATAGACACGGCAGAATTAAATCGAAAAAAAAATGATCGTGAAGTTCAACTTTATAACATTCGGTAGCCGATGTTTTTGTATAGCAAAAGGTAGAGGAAACTTTTTCTACCCGGTTTACGCTTTTGAAGGGAGCGCACGAAAAACTTCATCGCGCAACCATATCTGCCATAGTGTGCGTCTCACCGTTCACATCGTTCACTGGTCTTTACGTTTTCTAAAACGTACATTAGCATAAAGGTAAACCAGTTATCTTGAAACTTAACAATTTAAATTGTTTGAATTTGTATTCAATAAAATCGAGGTTGCTTTCCAGTTAATCAACCGTTGAAAATACTTTTCGTCGTTTCAAGTGAAACACCACAGCGAGTGATCAAATATTGATTACCATAAAGGCATCCGTTCTATACTGAACAATTGCGACCTGTTGGAAAATTTGCGGACCCAGCTTTGATCTGCTTAATTCGAACTTTTGAAAATAGCATAGGCGTACTCAAAGCGGGTTCAAATTGCGAATTATGATGAAAAGCAGAAATACTCAACTTTAAATCATTCAATTGTCGTCAAAGTGGGATAGAGGAATGTCTAGTGCCCCAATATGCACAAAACGATGAAGGTATTATCTTTTATATATTTTCGATAGATATGTTTTTGTACCGCGTGTTGTGTCAATTGAAAATACAAAACACGTCACGTACGATTCGAAATAAAGTAATTCAAAATTAAACGAATGTCATTCGATTGGAATGAAGTAGTGTCAGGAATTGACACAAAATTACAAAATACGATTAATATTCCAATGCGGATAACGTAGCTGGTACTTAAACCAAATAGACAACGCCACTAATAGTCTTTTCGTTATATCCGTAGAACAGTCAACCCCAGATCGTAGACGTATTTAGCTTAAATGAAAAATTCTTCTCTATTGGCGGCATATGGCCGCTGAAGCGAAATTACGCCAGATTTACGATCTACATAACATATCTGATACTTGAGGTATTGCTGATCTACGCCAAAATATTCACAGAATTTGACAATTTTGATTCGATGATAAATAACATCTTGGTTGCATTGCTGGCAACAGTAACTGTTCCAATGTCAATTGTAGTTCACTTCGACAATTCGCTACCTAGTCTGATAAATACGGTAAAGAAGTTTATCTCTGACAATAATTTCGAAAGCGACGAAGAACCATGGATTTACTACAAGTACAACCACTTATCGAATGTTATCACGAGTCTAATGCACTGGATTACTATCATTCTGTCTATATTACTTTTCATCGATCCCATCCCCGGTGCTATATATGTGGCGATCCACGGTATAGGTGTGTGTAACTTTACAAAATTTCCATGTTCACGACATTACAACTATACTTTAGGTACTATTTCGGGTGGGGTTTTAAATATCTCCGCGGAATTATACATTAGAAATACAAGCAGGAACTAAACGATGTCTAATACTATAGAATATCAACAGTTTCTTAAGATATGTTAGTTAATCTGATCTCCAAAAAACTCGACAACTTCCTTCGTCCCAAATCTTATATTTCATTTTATTCATATGTTCCATCCAATAAAATAATATCCATATTTTTTTCCTTTGCAAGAGAATAACACGAATCATCTTGCTCTACCAGTACAAATGTATACACCGAAATTGACGAGCATTTCCATGTACGTCATTCTGTATATAGCGCAGATGCCATTATTTTATGTAGGTCTCTGTCGCCAAGGGACAATATCTCTTGTATTCAATTTGCAATTTCACGTTTGCGCGGAAATGTCGATTCTTTCGCATCGTATTCGTAATCTGGGCAAGCAACCATTACAAAAGTTTAATGTAGAAATTAAACGAAACACTGAGTTATACCTCCAGATTACACGGTGAGTGCAACTACAGTTCCTTACTAATTGAATTTGTAATCCGTTATAAATTTATTGATTAATTTCATCCATTGACTTAATGTGTTGCCAAATAAAAGAAAGTTAATCAACTCGTAGATATTAAATAGATATTCTCTTACCCACAAAATAATAATCGAATAGTAATACCATCTTAAAAATTCCAATGTTCGGTTATTACTGATTAATCTTTGTTGATATTTATTTTCAGGATGTCAAAATCCATCGAGAATGTCTTTTATTTAATTTTTCTGATGGATCTAATGCAAAGTTCTATCAGGTTGGCAATTGTTGCGTATAGAGGAATAAAGGTGCGTAGTTTCATTTTTATCCAATGTAGCGTGTGCACTGTAGTTTACTTTGGGCCCACAATCTGTTGAGCTATACCAGTGGAATATATGAGTGAATTAATGATATTTTATAAGAACAATCTTACATATGAATGTACATCAGAAAAACGTAACACGATGGAATGACTAACTCACAAGCATAAGCATACATAAACTCATAACACAACACACATTCGATTACACTGAAGAAATTAAACCTTTATCAGTCATAATAAACCTGTGTGAAATTAATCGCATACACCACAGTAATCTCAGCTGCTCCATGACTCACGAATCACCTTAAAAGTCTCTAGTAGAAAAAACGAGTGTACCAGAAAATAATGTGACTGAAATCAAATTTTTTTAGTGTGTCAACGATGGCAATTATTCAATATTTGGAACAATCGTGATATATATCAGTGCGGTATTAGTATCACTTTATGCATACTGCTTCGTCGGGGAAAGATTGATACAAGAGGTAAAGCACAGAAGTATTAGCTACGTATAATTGCCAATTGTACAAAATTGTAGTTACAAATAGGTAGACGCATGCCGTAGAGCAAATGAACAATCATTAATTGAGGCTTCGTTCCTATGATAAAATGCCATAACACATTACCAATAATAGAGCTTTGATAAAAATAGCGTATCACATATTATTATATAACAATTAATAAACATAGTTTATACATTTCACTTAAACGGTGGGTGAAAAATATTTATTCCAAACTATACGTAACTGTTCTAAATAAGAGTTGATCTGACGAATCTGAATCTTTTTGAGAGATTCCGTCGAACAATCTCTGCGTTGCAAACTCTTCGAAAATGTAGTTGGAATTGTTGTAGCAGTTTCTCACTACAATCGCGATACACTAGAATATCTATAGCACTGACTCGGCGAATTCCAATCCACCGCCTCATGAGGTCACGTGTGTAGCACCTTTAATGTCTAAACCCTCGCGTTAATCAAACTCCACGTATGTTATGTTCGTAAATACATTACACTTTATGTAACCATCGCGCAATGGACCAAAATTACAAAACCCTGACCAATACTCAAACACTTAAGTTTCGAACAGGAGATTTTAATCAAATAACGCGATGTCAAATTAAAGAAAACCTAGGCTCGTCTAGCCTAACTATAATGATTTAGATATTTTCTCAATCATCCAATTTATCTAAATTTAGTTGAGTTACAAAAATATTTAAAAAATAATGAAGTCTTATCACCTTAATCACTCGCTACCAATAGTTTTTACGCTCTACTATATTTCCTACTCTACCCGTTGAAATGCTAACATTTTTATTGTTCAGAGTGCAGTGGTGCCCTGCGCCTATTACCAATGCGACTGGAGAGAATTGCCATCGAATTGCAAGACTTCGCTGATCATTTCAATGCTATGCACCCAAACGCCTGTACGATTTACGGCTGGAAAGTTCTACACGTTTTCCTTGTACAGTTTTACGGGCGTAAGTGAATTGGCAAGATAAAAATACGGATCATCATTGTCGTAGTCATTATTATCATCGGCTTCCTCATCAATCTCAACACCGACATCCTCGTAGTCGTCGTTGTCACCTTCATGTTAATTCTAGTAATAAATCTCGCCGTCAATCTTCAGTGTACTTCTTACTGAAAGCAGATCATCAAGACGACATCGTCATACGTGTCCCTGTTTCGAAATATCATTTAATTTCCGAAAGAAGAGCAATGATGTCACTTCGCTACACACCAAAAGCGTAGAAGATCAGTTGAAGTAATGACTCGAAGTCGATTTGGAACAAATGCCCCCAGGAACGGCGCATCACGATTTGGTGACATTGACGCATCCCGTGATAATGCTATAGTATGGAGTAACGTAACCGGAAGAAAAGATAGTTAGATGTAGAGAGTAAAGAATCTGTAACACTGACAAATATACTGTGACGAACATAAATTCTTCGCTTGAGTGAAATTACCTATTTCTCAGCACGAATAAATTTATTATATGCACACTAAATGCATGCCAAATAATGACTACTTTATAATTTCTGTCGTGTATCACAAAATGAAGTACGTTCTACAATGACTCTCAAAATTTTCAACTACTACCGTATGATTAACTTAATGGTTTGATATTTCGATCTTTTGCAAAGTTGTCGACTTTGATATCGTTTCTAGTTATAAATTACATTTTAATCCTGATAAAAATAACATGATAAAAAGAATCGGTTTTTGTAACTGGACCCATTGGCTTAAGGTCCGATTGGCGTTCCAGGTATTTACTCGAGAAGTCATAAACTATTGCCAATCGAATTCGTGTGCGGAAATGTCGCATTTCTGGGGTGGAAATGCGACTGGAAACCTTCTCTCGTCTCCTTTCCACCTAACCACAATTTCACATTTTTGATTAGGTATTCGTTTAATTTGTACAACTACTTGTATGATTTGTTACCCGAGTGTCAGCGCGCCGCAAATACGCTATCTTTATATCCTACGGGACGGTTCCCGTAGGGAGAGACCTCTAAGTAGGGGTCGAGCCGGTTTCGCAGGTATTCCTAGGAAAATATAACCCTCGTCGGCAAAGCCAGAAGAGGAACGCCTCGACATATACAGTTAATATCGTTATATACAGTTAATCATGTCTGAATATTTGGCGATAATTCGCCGCGTAAGCGTATCGTCTTTATTTGCTCCCGTCACCGTCTTCCAGGGAGTCACGTCTTTGAATACGCCCTAGAGAAACAGAATAAAGAGAAGGAAATGAGAATCGAGACGTCTTTAATCTTTTGTTTTCGCGGCGGATTCACAAATCCAATTACAAATAAATTGACGAACAGTGAAGCGAACTCAAAAACATAAATGCATCCGTCCGATCACGGGAGTACCTCCACGAAGCTATTGTAGCATCACGAAGAAGGCAGCCGTTTTCCATTAAAAGGAAACACGGCATACGAAGATAATATTCAAAACGCATTCTTTAGGTCAAAGTGAAAGGGCAACGCGAAAAAGAGATAAACAGACGTGGCCTATCGAGGGACGGTTAGATTATAGCGAAGCGAGTGAGAATAATATATTGTTGTAAGAGAGCGAATTCGGACAGCGAAGTAAAATTAACGTACGTAGACAACAGATTCTTTAGCCAAGTTCTTCTTTGCACCTAAGCCGTATCCTCGGAACTGTGTGTCCACGAGTCGGACGAATTGCTCCGAACATCGTGGCTTAGCCGACTGCCGGCCACGGTGCAGACGATCCTAACGGCTCAAAAAGACCTCGAGCTAAAAAAGTTAGCCGAAATAGCGAAAACGGACCCGGAGAGCGAGTTGGTGAAACAAATCGCCGCTCTTGGAATGGAAATCGACGAGCTCGGAAGGCGAGTCAACGACAGGGACAAATACCCACGAACGAGAAGCCTGTCGAGGGGACGCAGAACACCGAGGAGGCGGAGCCGAGAGCCGTACGATCCGGAAAGCGACCTGTGCTATTCTATCGCCGCTTCATCCCAAGAGCCGCACACATTCAATAGCCATTGAACGAGCTACCAAAAGGGCAGAAAAGAGCAACGCAGAGATCGAGTGGTCCACGGCGTGTATAGAGTCCTACTAGGGCCTAAAGACAGGACTAACGAACGCAATCAGCGCGACGCTGCAACAACGAGTAGCACGTAAAAAGTTCTACCAACGCGTCGATTGCCCTCGCGTAGCGAAGACAAAGGAATATTACTGCTTCGTGGTCGCGCGTTAGAGTAAGATAATGATCTTACCAGGATAAACGAGGGGAACTC
>JAITYT010000093.1:742420-754482 GCA_025433975.1 Liostenogaster flavolineata | reverse complement strand
TTTTTTTTTTTATATCTTAGTAATTGTACTATAGTAGTAATAGTAATTTAGTAATTCTACCATATTTTGATTATATTTCTTGTACCACTTCAGCAGAAAATTTCAAGGAAACATGCATTTTTCAAAAAGTTACGCTGGAATAAGTTGACTCCCCGTAATCACCAATAAATTTTAATGTCTCCTCAGTGGCAACATCTGAGTGATATACTAGAATTACGATGTCCCTTCAGAGAGAACAACGGAGTGCAAAGGGTTAAAATTATACAAAATTAAACGAATAACAATTGACTTTAAAATTGCAATGTTATAGCATTCGTGTCATTTTGCATCGCAATGAAAATGAATGCATTCACGTCTGCTAATGTGTTAAGAATAATTATAAGAAAATAAGAAAATCTTAAATACACGAATAGAAAAAATAGGAAGATATCTATAATACTACCATTCTGAAATATAACACTTCGGCTGATAAGTTCCCGGTCTAATGAAGAAGACACAACTTTTTTGATCTAATTCGACTTTATTCATCGACATAGTCTCCTTTGAGAGCGATGCAATCATTCCAGCGCTTCTCTAACATTACAATACCTTTCTTGAAGAACGATTTATCTTTGGCTTCAAAATAGGTATTTGTTTAGACGATCATCTCCTCATTCGAGCCAAATCTTTTTTAGGTCTGCGAACGGGTAAAAATCGCCGGGGGTCTAATCTGGAGAATAGAGTGGGTGCCTAAGCAATCCGAGGTGTAATACGTGCAATTTTGCCATCGTAGCCAATGACTTGTGACACAGTGCATTGTCTTGATGAAAGATCACTTTTTTTCTTTGCATATGGGCCGTTTCTTCGAAATTTCCTCGTTCAATTCATCCAGTTGGGCCATGTAGCGATCGCTATTGACTATCTTGCCTTTTTCAAGGTAGTCGATAAACAAAATACGGTACGCATCCCAAAATACGGACGCCATAACTTTGCCAGCAGGCTGTTGCGCTTTTGGTCGCTTTGGGCGAGGTTGACCAACTGCTTTCCACTCAGCTGACTTCCGTTTTGACTCTAGCATATAGTAGTGCATCCAAGTTTCGCTCGTCTTTCTTATTTCGCCAAAACAGCTCCAAACAGCGCTTGGAATCATCGACTCGTTGTTTTTGATCCACTGTTAGCAAACGCGGCACTCACTTCGAAAACAGCTTCCTCATAGACAAATCAGCTCTTTTGGGTAACCAGAGCGTGCCCCATCATCAATGCCAAGCTTATCAAGCCAAGCTTTCGTTTCAACAATGTTTTTTCCCATCAAAAAGCAATGTTTTATCAACACACGAAATTCTTTTTTTTCATTGTTTCTAAAATCACAAAAGTTGTCTCACTTAAACCACTGTAACTTTTGAATCAAACGTCAGATCTTCATGGAATTTTGATAGCTATCTTTTGAAGGTTAGTACTTTCTGAAAGAAATATTATATTCGTGGCACCACCTGTCTATCAGATCGGAAACTTATCAGTCGATGTGTTAATATATGTCAAAGAATAATCGAAATCGGTCTACATTCCACGTATGAACCATATTATAGAAATGATCGTTAGTTTAAATTTGTTACAGAGTGCAAAAGTTTGCAAAGCATTCTACGACTGTCAGTGGTATGATATGTCGATCGAAAACGCAAGATGTATGATACTATGTATGATGCGATCGCAGAAACCATTATGCTTGACAGCTGGAAAGTTCAACACATTTTGCCTCAGTACCTTAACAGATGTGAGTACTTGATCATTAGTACACTGTTTACATTTAAATTGCGACTAAAATTATTATTGACAGAAATGTACAATTAATCAGCTTTTTCTTTGATCGTGACTTTCATGCCATTGTAACATAAGTGTTTGCTCCATAAAAATAATTACAAGTGAGCGTGATAAAACTAAACAAACAGATAACATATTATTTACGAACGATTTTATTTTCAAATCAATACATTTTCAAACTAACAGTAACTAACTTACCACGTTGATATAATTATATCATTTAATTCGCAAAAATTTCTACTCGTTAATTCCTCTTTTTTTATACTTATAGGTATTAAAAACTGCAATGGGATATCTATCAGTATTGCGATCATTCTTGTAACTCGATCGAAACTAATGGCAATGAAATAATATTACGTACAACAGGAATGTGCTCTACACAGAAAAATTAAAACGGATAACAGAAATTATGTGTCAAATAATTACACATGCAGTAATACGGTATTTATAAATTTAAAGTATCATGCCATTACCGCGATCGCATCAAGAAATTTGGAAATTGTAAAATAGAAAAGGTTCGTTGTTTATTTAATTTTACAACTATATAAAGGTAATATTTGTACCATCGTCTGTAGAATATAAATGCAAAAATAAAACGCTTCTTTTTTAAAAAGAAAGAAATAAGCCTCTATCGATTAACCCTTTGACTACGGCAGACTTTGGCACGCACTGGCTGTATGGTATGGTACGGTACCTCTTAATTTATATTCTCCTTTGTTTATTTTCTTATCTAATTCCGACCTATTTTTTCCCAATCTGGTTTTTCTTGCTGTTCCATATGCGTTAGTAAAGTTTTTATGTAACAGTAAGAACAAACTCGGACTGCTGTACCAATTATCTGCCTCTCGTGGCTGTGAATCAAAATAAGTTAATCAAAGTAGGTAATCTACATTGCCATTAGAGCAATTATAAAATTTTAGAACGGGCGAAACAGGTGAAATTTGATCTGGACGCCTATTGGCGCCTACAGTACCGGGAAGCCAACAACATGTATCGGACGCCAATAGGTGCCAACAGTAGTCAAAGGGTTAATAATCTGTATGGAAAGTGCTCTCGATGAATTTCATTATTCATAATTAATATTATGCGAATAAATCTTAGCAAAAGCGTATCCTCGAATCAAAAAGGTTCAATCTTAGTTGGTAGTCAGCTCGGTCAAAATCCATTAGTAAATAAGTAGAATTAATATCTGATAACTAACAAAACGCTTAATTTATGAGTCTTAACTGCAAGACGCGTTAGAAATCATTGTACCGCCTTCTCAATTATTCGGTACGTCTTTCTTTACCGATACACCCTTGCTAGAAAGACTATCGGATTATTTAACGTGTAGTATACGCCTTTTAGATCGAAGGACGGCGACAAATAAAAAAAAGAATAAATTTCGAGGAACGAATACCCAAACTCGTTAAGTCACACACCAATTTGGTATTTTAAAAAACTGAACTAGCAGTGGGCAAGCTTCTCGGATTCTCTTATTTATTGTGACCCGAGTGCATCCTGAACGTCTGACTGACGATATCGTAATACAATAAAGTAACCTGGTAGAATACTCGTTTTAGAGACATACCTACAAATGCCACAAAGACGAATATGTGTGCTCCTAATGCAAATAAGGCCCAGAATATGGAGAACCCCCTTATTCCGGATGAACTCGACGTATCATGAACACGCGATCCTATACCAAAAACTACACGTATAGCTCGTTCTGTGGACTACCCTCGAAATAAAGCAAAAAATAGAAGGAAGCGAGTTGCACGATAAGATACAGGACAATTTGCCTACCGCTATTAGACCTAACATGTATTATGCACGCGAATAAGCAAACGAAACGACGAGTTTCGAAACGAATTACACATAATTCCAGCTTATAGGCCGAGGGGCATACGCGATTATAGACACACACGAATAACACAAATACAAAATGGGAATAATCTTCGAGAAAGGTAAGAACACGTAAAAAAGATGTAACATCCACGTAAGAACAAACGCGAGCGAGTATCAATGCTTTCGGGGATTCCCAACCACGTTGCCTGTTTGCTCTAGCCTTTCTCGACTCGACTAATAATCAGAGACGAGTAGCAATCGATCGTGAAAGAAAATTGATCCTGTAAAAACCTCTGGTGTGTTTCTCACTTTTCCAATCATAATCGAAAATGAACAATGCCCTCTGCTTCTATCTATGACAAAAAATCAAGCGTGGTATTCGATTGAAACTACGACTTCTAGGCCAACTTACAGAACTCTCGGTTATCAAATAAATACATTATTATGTGCGGCCGATGAGTGTACCAATCGTAATCATCGTAATAGTCTTGAGGAGAGAATGTACTTCGGTGGTGGGGATTAAGAAAAGGTAACACGTCGTAAGAGAAGAGAAGGACATTTGAACATCGCAAGAAATTTGTTACGGGGTCAGTCTCGACCAGCCTCGAACTTCGTGGCCGTCTGAAAACCTCGACGCTACCAAAGGATCCCTTTTCGAGTGTCGAAACAATATTGCGAGCCCATTGTTCGAGATACCATGGAAGCGAGCGTCTTGCGCGTGTCGCGTAAAATCTTTTTCAATTCTTTACTTTAGATCTATTAACTAATCTATTATAATCTATTAACATAGATATCACGAGGTTGACGTACTAATAAAAGCGATCTTCGAGATAAACGGATTTACTTTCAATATAGGCCATACGTCGTCAGTCGATGGAACTTTCTTTCCTCGATTTTGTAGTAGCTTCGAAATGTGTACAGGTGATAATTAGACGCGAAGACGTAAGTAGCGGTAGTTATACGTAGAAAAAAAATTGAGCAATATTTTGACGCGAATTCTGACGTGAATCGATGGAAAAAGACATTTACGGAGAAGCAAACTTTGATAACAATCGAAGTATGAAGTACAATAATTATGCGATTTAAATTATGCGATTGATAAAAAGAAGAAGAAATGGATCGTGCGATAGACGTGATACATTGGAACCAAAGGCTGATGTCGACACTTGGCCTTTGGCCTCTACAACGAAACAATTTGTTATTTTTCATCGATTTTGGTTACTTCTGCGGTTTCATGATACTGGAATGTCTGGATCTTATTTTGCACGTTAGCGATCTGGAGTACGTCGTCATGAATCTGACGGAGAGCATGCAATACTCGCAGATATTCTGTAGAATAAGCGTGTTATGGAGATACAACGACCAATTGAACGACCTCATCGGAGAGACACTGAAAGATTTTGACGACAAGAAGTACAAAACTGTGGATGAGAAAAGAGCATTTCTTACGTATAATGCCAGATCGAAGATATTCATCAAATTCATCCTTGTATTCATAGGAATGATAGTCTTCTCTTATTATTTAACACCGATACTCGCTTTATTGACCAACGGTAAGTCGTTCTTTTCAACATCTTCCGTGTACTGTTCCAAGTCAAGTATTCCTTCGCTAGCTTCATAGCTTCGTAGCACGTCATCATTAATCCCATATGTAATAGCCCGATCTCCTATTAGGTTTGATTTGAATTTAGCATAGAATTTAGGCATGTCAATGCCTAAATTCTATTCTCTATAATTCCTTTTGTGCACTGTTCTAAATCAAGTATGCCTTCGTAGCTTCGTAGCATGACATCATCAATTCTATGTTAATAGCCTGATTTCCTATTGGGTTTAATTTGAACTTAGCGTAGGATTCTTGACATATCTAGATTCTATTCTCAATTATTGCTTCCGTGTACTGTTTTAAGTCAAGTATCCCTTCGTGACTTCGTAATACTATTGGATTTTTATTTGTAACATTGAATTTTGAAATACCTGGATTACGAGTGCCTCGAAATTTCTATTGTTACTTTAATCTCTATCGTTCGTGTCAATTCGCAGGCTTCCCATCGGCAGGTATGGACGTGAACCAAACGATTTATACCCTGCCTTATCACTTTTACGTATTTTATCCAATTAACAATATTCAAACGTACGTGAGCATGTACGCTTTCGAATTACCGTTTGCGTTTATCACTGGTTTTGGACAAACCGCGGCCGATTGCATAATGGTCACTCTCGTCTTTCACATATGTGGCCAGATGTCAGTACTTGCGCTTCGCATAACGAACATGAACGTCGAAGCCTGCAATAGCAACAAAGAAATCCGAAGCATCATTAGAATGCACACGCGTTTGTTACGGTGAGGAAAATATAAACCGACTCGACATTCATTACCAATCCGTAAAATGACAATCCTACGAATAAGTGAGTTTTCACGTTTATTATTGATTAATATCGATTACAAACAACATAGCTCAATAAGGTTTGTAATTATCTTCGTTTGCAAAGAAATATAATTAAATAGTGCAACTCGCTGATGTTAATATTCGATCCAAAATACAGCGGTACCTTGGTACACGTTTTTAATCTATTTCGGATCCTTGTACCTATACCAAACGACTTTTCCCCATAAAAAATATCCAAGGAGAAAATGACTGGTCCCGTGATTCATTTTGACTCATACAACTTCTAGCACGCGAGTCGTATTCCAAACAAAGGCCCAATACCAAGCAACACTTTTCACGAACGAACTTACACAAACAAATTTATAGAACAAAACTTACACTAACTAACTTGGACTTGTTCCAAAGTGGGCGTATACCAAGGCACTAATGAATTTTGTTACTAAATCTTTAACGTAAAATTTAGAGAATTATTAATATCACAATTATTCGACGATAACTGTTCATATTTCGCTTAGTCAAATTTAATCTAAAGTGTTTCACTGGTCACACCTAATAGAATTATACAAATATTTACGAGACTGCCGCAGTCATTTTTTTGCAACTCTGTAACTCTTTTGCATTTCTGTACAATATCATGTAACAATATCGTGGTACGTGGTACAATGTATGTTTTCGAACGTGGAATACATGGGATATCACCTTAACCAATAAGTTTCATTCGTATAAAATGAATCCTTTTAGAATGAGCAAAAAAGTTGAAAATGCATTTAGCACAGCACTATTGGCTCATCTTGTAGGAGCGACTGTTCTCATATGCATCGTTGGGTATCAAATATTAATGGTGAGGCAAACATAATGGTAAGCTTTACTATTTGATAATATACTTTTGCAAATATTTTATCATTGTTGTGGGGATGCATAGAACTTCGATAACGGTGAAAAGGCCAATCTTTTTACATTTCTGGTGTATCAAGTTGCGATTCTGCTTACGCTTTACGCTCATTGCGTCGTCGGCGAAAGTCTTGTGAAAGAGGTAACTTTTTCTAAGTACAAAAACAAACACGCTTCTTCTCTATCGTTACATTCATCGCTATATTTTCATAGTCGATAATCAAAATTATTTGATAACGAACGAATATTTTCGCATGTTTCAAAGTTTATATAATATTTGTGCGTTTTATGATAAAGAGCAAATCTTTGCGCTTCTTACGATATACGAGCTGTAAGTCTAATACGAAAAATATATTATGTAAAAAATATATTATATTATGTAAAGCGGGTCGCTTTCTATGTATGAAAATTTCTTTTATATAACACTTAACTTTATTATTTCATTCTTAACGAGTTATTCGTTTTTCTCAAAGTGAAAAGGTCCTCTTTTCCATTCGATCGAGTTTTAAATCTATTCGAACTCGTTGTAGCTTATTTCGTCAATAGAAATATTTTCACCCAATAGAATAAATAAAGCGATGTCGCTGATTAAAAGTACGTATCGATACGATAATTTAAAATATAAATATATAAAATTGTAAGTCGCTATCCGAACCGATTTGGAATTTCAGCGCTGTCATTCTCGAAAAATTATATTTATAAATATCGATTTATCATTACGTCACGTACAGTACGATTAATCTACTTCCTGTTGCAGAGCGCGAACGTGTGTAAAGCTTTTTACGAATGCGAATGGTACAACATGTCTAATGAAAACGCAAGACTGATCGTATTTTGCATAGCGAGGTCACAGAAAACGCCGTGTTTATCTGCTGGAAAATTCAATACGTTTTGTCTCTGCACTTTAACAGACGTGAGTATCTCTCATATCGATAGATGCGTCAGAACGAAACTTCGATCTTTTTACTGAAAATTTATCATTTATTTAAAAAAATTAACTAAAGATATTTTTATTAAATATAAATGCCATCGTTCGCTATAACTTTCTCCCAATTTTCTCGTAACTTGTGAATGTCATCATAAAAAATCTGTTCGGGTTTTGACAAGCGCGTAATTCAAGTAAATTTAAAGCAAAAAAATATCCTTTACACTCTTACGAATTAACACATACTAAATTTTAAAGATGGCTGATAATGCTTCAAAACATGAAAACTGTCACTGCCATCAAACTGAGTAATGCCATTCGTTAGAAAATCGAAGTTTCATTTCGACACACCTATTAAAAACATAACATCGTCGAAGAAGGAATTCTCCAGCTCTCATCAATAATAATCTTAGGTATCGAATCTTATGCATTATTAGCCATAATATATGATCGACAACTTACATTAAATAACTATAGACTCACATATAAATATAATTTGTGGATCGATTTGGATCGATACTATTCACCAAGTAAATACAAACGTTTTCACCATGCAACCAATTTCCTTATATCGACGTAAAAGTACGAGCGTAGTTGTTATCCTACCTTTGGATCTCTCACGATTACAAGAGTCGAAATTATATTATAGTTTCAAATTCAATGTTACTTCTATTTGTTTGCAATCAAAAATAAATAAAAAATGAAGGGAGAAGTTCTGGATCCTATGATCTCTATGTTACTGAACTAACGCGAATAACTAACAAAAATCACCGCAGAGGCAGCACTGTCGCTCGTTCTGTTTTCTTAGTTTAAAATGACAATGAAAATGAGTTTCGATTTAAATAATATTGACATGTCCAAAGTCTAAGTCTTATTCTTTGTCGATTTATAATAACTCTTGAGAAAACATAAAATATTTAAGTTTTGATCACTGAGCGACGTACATATTTTCGGTACGAAAAGATCGGTCACAAAGAAAGCTCTCTCTGCCTCGATCGACGTAGGAGGAATAGTCAATAAAGCATCGAATAGAAGATTTAAATGAAGTGTGCGTTTACCAGTTGACAAGAAAACGTCCATTTCTGTAGCAACATTGCAAACGTAGTTATCGTGGCTAACCTCTCCTTGACCGGTTACTCTCTCAATGGCGGCGTCCAGTTTCTCATCGAGCGATAATTGTTTTTCGGACAATGATCCCGTGAAAAGGCAATCACTTTCGATCTCAATTTCGGTTAAATCTACCGACATTTTCTGTCCGCTCGACTCGCTGTCTTTAAATAACTTCGAGATCAATTTCTCGGCGACAGATTGTAGGGTCGACTTAGTTGGCAATGAAAAATACGAATTGGATGATGCCAAATTAATCCAAGGATTATGTAGGAAATGCAATAGGCCGAACAGATTCTCGTTTCTATATTCTTTTAATTTTTTCAATATCGCTTCCTTCAGCCGTATCGAAAAAGTTGTGTTCTGTTCGCTTAATTCATTCAAGATGAACGTGAAAACACCTTCGGCGGAGAGTAAAGTCGCATCTTGCCTGCTAAGTCTTTCGATTCCGATCTTAACGAGTTTCAACGAAGCCGTTATAACATTGATAACTTGATATTCCTCGTCGGAGAGATCTATCGGTTTCCCAAGATTAGTGAGCGTTTTAGAAACAAACGTCCTTAACAAAACGAAAGTTTCTAACATGTTCAGTAGCATATCCCACCTAACTTTTGTATCTAATTTCAATGGAATCTCAGCGTTGTGCTCTTGCTTTGTGTAATTTTTCAGCGTTTCGTTCCACTCTTTTGATTTGCAAACTATTTTAACGATCTTTCGTACCTTCTTGATTGTATTAACGATACTCATGCTACCTTCGTAACTATCTATCAGCACGATGTCTCTTAAAACGTCGCTTGTATCGACGGTAGAGACTTCCATGGCGGTTGAAAAATCATCGTCCTCCATGGGATCTTCGTCAGAACTTTGCTTTTTCTCGCATTCATTTTTAACCATCGAACCGGAATATTTCCTTTTATACAGAACATCGCAGACAGCCGAATGAAGGCCATGCGCAAAGCAAAGCTGATGCTCGACCTTACTCGATTTTCTTAACTTTATCATCGCGTCCTCCCCATCGGTGACGCAAGATATCACGTGCTTCTTTGAGCATACGTTGAACTTTGCCAATCTCGTTTCGATCAGTTGAAATATTTTGTCCGTCGAGTCAGACTCGGATATTCGCACCATGCCTAAATTCCAGAATTCTTTGTTAGCGTGAAGATTGATCTTTAAATACTTACGATTTCGCATAGTCGTATATTTGTCCAAGGAAACACTGAACTTCGCGTTCCTGGATATCTTATCGGCTATTCGAGAGACGACGATCTGTTTCGCGATGGCGTACTGCCTGCGAATAATTTTCATTATCTGGTGAGAACTCGTCGGTAGGCACATGCCCTGCTTGAGAAAAGACTCACGAATAAACTCGCTATTGACGATCGAATCGATCGGAAATCCGTCGATCGACGCCAATTTAGCTAAAATTTCGTCCTTCCTTTCCGTCTTAGGAAAGTAGGCTATCTTTGGCTGCACGCTTGAAGCGCACGGTTTTTCGCACGGTATCCTTTTGGCTTTTTTGGTAAGTTCGGCCTCCACCTCTCGATGAACGCTCTTCAAGTGTCGGAGCAACCCGCTCGTCGATAATCCTTTGCACTTTATTACCTTTTGACATTTCTTGCATTTGGCACTTTCCAGCCTCTCCAAACGATCGAAATACTTCCACGATTTGGATTCGTGTTGCTTTTGTTCGTGTGACATGGTGTTCCGAATGATAAGAGAGAACTCCCAGTAAGGTTCTGAACACTTTGACCGCGATTAGACCAATCCCAAACTTAGGCGATAAGATACATAAATCGAGCAAAATATCGTTTTACTTACGACGCCGCTTGTAACGACAACTTCAATCAGTGTATTCTCGGTACTCGGGCTCACGCGAACGGGTAAAATCGAGAATATATTCTCTCCGTTATACGACGAACACTTTTAGAATGCTCGATGGATTTCCCGGGAAACTGCGATCCCGGGATCGTGACTATTACGCGGAGGCTCGAAGGAAAAAAGGCTTCCGAGATAGAAGATATTGCTGGGCGCATGGTAAGAACGATGGATTCGGTAGTGGGGTGGACAGTATTGATCCGGCTCGCGGAATGTTGTATTCTTGCATGTTCGAGCAAATATCACTGATTTCGCATAAATGTTACTCACGTATTTTACAGGTACTAAAAGCATCCATGGGTTACTTGTCGGTACTTCGTTCGTTACTGTAATGCCTGGGTTCTACGTCGTTTAGCTGAAAATAAAAGAAAAATAACATTGAAAAGATCGAATATCAGTATGGAGACGATTGTGGTCCTTTCCCATAGGTTTTTGGTTAGCATTATTGATGTTGGGCATTCGCGAGGTAGAAGCCTCCGTTTCAACCTTTATCGTCCTTTTAAAACTGAAACAACAGAGCTACTCTCGTTAGTAAATCAATACTACTGGCCCCATAAAGAGTTAGCCCTGTTAAGATATCTCAAGTAAATCAAATTAAGAGGAATCGCCTTCCCACTGTGTCAAGATATGAGTTTGGTTCCTGATCCGTGAGACATTAGACGCATTCGTAACCAGTCACCTTTTCATTGTCAGGAACCAAACTTGGCACTGTTGTATGAACTACGTAAGGGACGATTTTAAAAAAAACTTAAGGAAAAGGCGAGGATGCGTCTTCATCCGTACTCCGTCGTAACGAATTGGCGAGTCTCGACGACGATTTTCGACATAAATTACGCTTAATGACGGGCTATAAACAACGAGTATTCCCAAGAACGAATCATATGCGACAAAAAAATCACTGGTGAACCCTATACTCGATCACGCAAACGCATAAATAATGCGGCAGAATGAAATTTGCGCGTCGATTCCAGCACTCATTACAGCACTCGTATACGTTGCTCTATTTTCTCGGTCATTGTACGGTACGTATCATAAGCAATGCAAAATGATCGCAAGCCTGTGTCGCGGTAAGGAACCTTCCTGAAGTTTCTAAAGCGAGCAACAAGAGAACAGCACCTGCTAATAGAAACAGTGACATACGATGCCAGTGAGGACAAATCCTGTACAAACAATAAGATTCGCATAAAATTTGCTTAAAATTCAAATTTTTGTCACTATTACTGCAACTCGATCTCCTTGACGTAAGAATAAAA
>JAITYT010000093.1:703446-715112 GCA_025433975.1 Liostenogaster flavolineata | reverse complement strand
AGAGAGAGAGAGAGAGAGAGAGAGAGAGAGAGAGTAGCGTTACGCAGAAGGGCGATCAATCGAAGCTCGTGACGTGAGCCGTCATTGTTCACGGTCTGCACTTGAAAGTGGAGAATCGAATATCGACCTTTCTTAAAAGTTGTTGTCCACGTCACTCTTTCACCGCATGTGCAACAGTTTGTATACCTTCGTGAATTCCCATTCGACTATCGAGTATAAACGTTTACGTGCACGGCGATAAAGTACGAGGATACGAGGTTGAGAATTTCGTTCGATTTTCTCCCTCGTTCCTCCTATTATTTTCTCCCATTTATCGCGGCGCAAAGGCGGTTACGGCTTATGGATTTGAAAGAGACGCGATCGACGACGGATAATAATTCCGCGTCGCTTCGCGCATCGGGAGAACCGTGAGAGACGCTTTATTGCAGACGAAAGGTTTTTTATCAAGGAGCAGAAGAAGAAGAAGAAGAGAGAAAATATGCGACAAAGAAAAAAAGTAAAAAAAGAAGATGAACAGATGAACGAAGAGCGAATGAAAGAATGACGAGAACTGTTGTCAGTGGAGGAGACGAAAGAAATCAACTCAGATCACTTCTCGAAGTTGTCCCTTGTCTTCAAATTGAAAAAAAATGTCCATTTTGTTCAGAGACTCGATTCGTTTCTAGCTAATTTCCCAAAGCGACAAGACGTTCTTCCAAGCCGTGAAATAAAAGAGCCGTGATATAAAAAGAATCGAGCTATTACTTTGTACTAACTCATTTCCAACAAATGAAGAAAAAGGAGCAAGGTAAACTCCAGGAAAGATGCGTCGAACGCCGAGCATCGATTTCGCCAAACGGTACAACATTAATCAGACTGATAACTAGCACGCACGAGAAAGCAAAGAAAGAAGGGACAATTCGAAAATCGAAAGACATCCAAGCAAAGTATCTAACTCTTTACGCAAAAATGCTATCCCTTTCCATGCGCACTTCCATACGGCGAAACTTATCGATAACAGATGATCGTAACTTACGAAGGAGCCTTCCGAAAGGTCAGACGAGGAGATCCGGCGATAGGCGCCCTTTTTCCTTTCCTTTCGATTCTCTTCTTTCCGAGTTACGCGAGCAACCGTGTCTCTCACACCTTCGATCGTTCGCAAAGCACCACCGACAACAACGACAAGGATACGCCGCTGCTGTTGCGGCACGTCGCGTACAATCGGCCTAACCTTGGGTCCAATTCGTTGTAGGGCGCTTTAAGGCTGGTAATCGCGCGTGCACCAACTACGGTAACTTCGATTACTACCACCACCACAACCACCACCACCACTACCGCCACTACCGCTACCACCACCACCAGCACGGCTGCCGCTACCGCTACTACTACTAGTGCTACTGGTGCAGCTGCTGCCGCCGTTGATGCTACTACTGCTGCCGTTGGCTGCTGCTGCTACGTCTACAATTACTACTACTACTAGCGCTACCGCTACCGCTATTCTACTCGTCGCGTTATGGGGCAACCGCCGGCTGTCAGCCAACCTGTCAGCCAGCACGCCAGCCGACAAGTGGGTGTTTCTACTTGGGCTACTGGCTGGCGTCTCCACCGCCACCGCACAAATTCGAGCGCCTAAGCGAAGAGCAGCCAGCTGCGCAGGGACGTCCTTAGGAGAGGTTCGCCCGGGACGGTCGGACGACCTAGCGAAGGATATATCGGGAGAGCGATAGAGATAGCTGGAGAGAGGGGGTGGAAAAAGAGGACCGGAAAGAAAAAGACATAAAAGAGATAAAAACGCAAGACGCAAAGGAAAGAAGACCTTTTTTCTTGGGGTACGCGACAAAATATTGTACAATGGGCAAAGTTGCTGAGACGAATTTTTCATCGAAAAGGGGTTAAACAAAAAGTCGGTTAAACAAAAAGTCGATTGCGGAACGCGGTTCGTGTGCACGTTGCGGTACAGCCGTATGCGTATGTAGGTCGTGATTTTGTAGAAATGTACGTTTTGCACGGAGGTTGAGAAGGATGCTCGCGAATGGACTTTGCATGAAAGATGTACAGTTTGCAGTTGTTTTATGAGATGGATACGGTAGTTTCAAGGGGAGATTTTGCATCGATACCATACGGCTCAACAGCTCGTAGCGTGTCGAAACCGCGGTTCAAAATTATGTCGATTTTACGACACGTGAAAAAGAATCTATAAGAAGTAGAGATGATCCTTCAGTGACGATGGTTGAATAAAAAAAAAAAGCTTGTACGAGACAGATGGTATAATTCGCATTGCAGGATAGTCTATTACGACTGCGGTAGTTGTGAAGCATTTGTTTTTTTTTTGCTAGACTGAAAACATTTAAATTTCTATTGATATTATATTAATTAATAATATGAACTTTTCAAGTTCATATTATTGAAAGTGTCAAATTAAATGGTACGAACAAGAATGTTCCTCGAAAAAAGCAGTTAGCGATTATTTTATTAGCGAGATTTTCAAATTCCAGTGGCCAATTATTTACGTAGACGCGTCAAAATCACGCCTATCGCAACACTTCATCGTATCTTGGAGAGGAAAGTTGACTAAAAATCAACGTTAACGTTTAAATTGATTAAATTGAGAAATATCGATGCGAGAATCGTGTCGTAAACTTATGTTACACCTTCTCTCAAAATGTACCTTACGAAATTATACTATTTCTTAACTCGTGTGCAATCACTAAATGTTCGGTAGAGATGAAGGAAGCGACAAGCGGTCGGCAGATTTACCGGTTGCGACTCACGTGTATCGGCCTCTTGAAAGTACGCCGATGGTTGGGTATCCTCAACCAAACAATACTTCCTTGCATTTCGAACACAAACTACGATATGATATTAATTTACTTCATTACGCGAAATGGATATTTAACACATTCCGGACGAATTACGAGTTTGCTCGTGTTTCGCGCTCCATCTGCCTCCGAATGGAAATAACTCGTATTTTATACACGTTGTCTTTAGCCGCTGCCTGTTTTGATGTACTGAATTATTTCTTTTACAAATTAATGTGGATTATGTTCATTTTTTTTTATAAAGTTTATAACTAAATCAATTATATATTATATATTATAGTTTCTCTGAGATAAGTTGGAAAAAAATTTCCGACCTTTAATGTGTTAAAAAAGGTGCCTACAACCCTTATGTGAACAATGACAATAAAAACAACAATAACGACGTTATGCGAAACGCGCGACGTAATCATTCGGTCTACCGGAAAATTCTGTCGTTTTTGAATTAAAGGAACAAATACACTTTCAATATATTAATTAATATCTAGTTGACAATATATTTTCCATCGTTACTAATCACCTCTTCGCACATATATATCGAGCACGTACGCAGAAATCCAGTGATCGAAAGAATCAATGTTCAAGTTAAGATGACTATTTGATAGAACTTTCCGGTAGACCTAATGATACCAATATTATTGGAATAACGACGTTGTTTTAAGAATTTGCGAATTCCTTCAAAGAGAAAAACGCGTTACGACAGATTTCGTGATACATCACATATAAAGCACATATGCTTAAACACTTACACATAAATACGTACCGAAATACCGCGTACCGAGAAAATCACGGAAAAATTTCCAACGATCTGTGCAAGGCATCAAGTTCTATCGTTTATGAAGGCAGTCGTGCTTGGTTCTCTTCCTATCACAGGCGACTTTAATCGCCCGCCACGAGATCTTCTTCGCGTAGCGTGTATTACTTGACTTATCCGACCGTACATTTTAATCGTGAAGTGTCAAAGGTATTTTCTTCAAGAACGAAATCTTTTTATATTATTCCGATCGTATAAATCCTAAACACGCTATCGATTATGAAATATCTGATTTTCGACTCTTTCAAAGGAATGTAAAACAGATATTTTTTCCTTAGATAACTCTCTTCTTTATAAGTTTCAAAAGATACTTATTAAAAGAATTATTCATTCGCCTTAATGATTTGAATTATTCATGCTTTCTTCAACAATAAATCTTTAAAATATGCTGATTCTTTGTAACGGTATTTGAAATTATTTTAAAGATATGCACATAATTTAACTCGTTCCTATTTCTCATAAAACAAATCGAGTTCGGAATTATGAAAAAATTCTTCTCGAATAAACTTGATTTTTTATTAAACTACTCATCCTTCTGTAATATCGAGAACGTAAGAAAACTTCCTACGTATTTGAAAAAGAGTCACGCTTTATGCAAATAATCTTTGAGGATCTTCTTGCGTACGCTCCCTTTTCACTAGAGATACGTACCTGTGCGATGCTTCTGCAAGATTTGCAGACAATTCAGTTAAACGGGTGTAAAGCTGAATGTGGAACATAAATCCGTAATTTAGAACGCTCCGGTTTTAACGCGACTGCCTCTTCTTAGCGTATTCCGTTTCTCCGATTACTTGTGAAATAGAACAAGGTTCGTCCTTTTTTAGGTCGTATGCATCGCCTATGCCGTTATCGTAGCGTAATAGAATGTATTCGGACGAATACCGAATACTTCGATGATCGTACAATAAGAGTCTTTCGTTTACTTCGTTTCCTCGTTTTTCCTTTTAATCGTTCAACAAGCGTATTTATAAATTACTTACAGATTCGTAGTTTATTTTTGCATCTATACGTCTAGTTACAATACTATGCACGTATGTGTGTAAATATGTGAGTGCAAGATTAAGGGCTTTCTCTCTCTCTCTCTCTCTTCTTGATAATTATATGTATAGTTTAGTAGTCCCTTTTTCCTTTTTTTATTTCGCTACAAATCAGTCGATTAACAGAATATTATAGGAATCTTGAATTATCCTTTTCGGAAATCTTTGTATATATTTATTTCTTTAGTGTCTTTTTTATTTACCATCGAAATACAAAAGATTACGAGCGAACAGTTGAAATTTATTTTCGTATCTCATACGTACACTATAAAAAAGTACAGATCCGTGAGACACGAATGGTTTCGTACTTTGTTCATAGCAAATTATTTTTAAATTTTATACACTTTTTTCTACAGAAATCATACACAAGTGTATTTTTTAAAAATATTTTATTCATTTATTTTATGTGAAAAATATAATAGGGTAAATAAAATAATGTAATATAGAATTACAGCATAATATACATTAATATATATATATATGTGTGTGTGTAATATTTTGAATGCAATATTCACATTGTAATATGTAAGGCTTTATATCGTAAACTGATTCAAGAGACAAAAATACCATTTTTATTATGCCAAATATCGATCTAAATAATGCAATATCTCAAATACTACTTCTACCATTATAAGTATAATAATCATCCATTCTAAACGAATGTGATGTCGATCGCTTACATGAGACGATAAAATACTGATAAGTTCGATGCAGTGACTTAACTTTTCATTAATTACCTAAAAAAGGTATTAATTGAAATTAAAAATAAAACAGTGATAGAATTTGTAATTATGTTTATTCTAACTCTCTCTTACTCACTCTTGTACGTTTCGAAATGCTGAAATATCCACGTGTCTGTTGATACAACTTTTCAAGATCATCTCGTTCCCAATAAAAATCAGGGGTGTCTAATAAATCTGAACTCAAATTTATTAAATGCTTTAACGCAAATAATTCGCCCTGTTTTCTCAACACATCTTGTTGTGACATTCGAATTCTTTTACCAGTTTTTAAGTCTTCCGTTACAAATTCGATAGAATCTATATATTGATCCAAAGATGCCTCCCATATGCCTAGCTTCACGGATAGTGCTATTGCACTAGAAAATGAATATTTCTCTAACCTCGTTGCATCCGTTGCCAACACAATATTGCCATCTTTTAAGCGACTAGATCCACTGTAAATTATTTTACATTTTAAACGACAACGTAAGCAACACATAAAACACCATTGGTATTAAATATTTATAAAAATGTACATATTGATAACGATTATCTTACCTATCTTCTATATAAGTATAAGCCATTGACTCACTCTCATTATGAATTAATTCTTGTGAATAATTATTGTGCTCATACCGTTTCAAAAATTTTAATATATTTCCACGTTCCAAATCACAGAAATTCCACATCACCACGGTACCCTCCCGAAAAAAAAAGATCTCTCTTATTTCCTCACTGACTTCATATTTCACTATTGCATAAATAACATCTGTCAGAGCTGTAAAAATATGTCAAATAAAACATTTAAAGAATGTCAATATTACTAAATAAGCATTAACGTTCTTTAAAAAATCAACATCTTTAAGGATTCTTTTATTAGGCAGGTATAAAATATAACCAACTAAATATTTCCGTTTCAAAGTATATAATTGTGATCATATATTACATATGGCAATTAGCATATAAAACGTATACAAATAATTTATATAAATTGTTTACGAACTACCACATGATATCCTTTTCTGTTTCATATAATTTGATTTAATAACAAAACTATAATTCTCTAAAATATCATAGTAAACAAATAACATACAATTGTTCTTAGAAAACCTATTTTATAATTTTGTGTAAAATAGATAATACTTATTAATTAACGCATTAAGGTTAGACAATATAAAACAGTATTAAAAGAAAGTACAAAAACATTATTATAATAACTAAGTACCGACATACATTTATTTTTTAATCTATCAAAAAAGGACTGTCACATGCACCTAAACCTGCAACTACACCACCTTCATTAGCAGTAGCAACTTTTGTTCGCAACATATGACCTGACTGATTATTAATAAATATATTATCATGATCTGCAATAATGACTCCAAAAATCCCTAACTCGGAAACTAGCTCTTTCAATTTTATATCATTTCTACCACCTGGCCTAATCATATAATTGAAATGGATCGGTGGATTAATTCGATCCATTAAAATCCAAGCTACACGCTCATATTTATGTTTTATAGAAATCAAAAAATCTCTTATATCTGATCCATACATATTGTTAGAACCTCCTTCTCGTTGTGGTTTTAAAACAAAACATTCAGGATTCTTAATACCCATTTCTATTGCCTCATCTCCATGTTCGTTTAAATCTAAGGAATAAAGACCTGAAATTTAATGTAATTATATAGATATTAGTTTACGATTATAATTTCTAATAATCTACATTTCTAGTATACTTACATATACAATATGATTTGGCTACGATATATATAAATACATTACATAAATATTACTTATATTAAATTATACTCACCGGTAAATATCTGTTTAACCTTTTCAACACTATTTGCATCGTTAAAAAATCTTGCAAGAACACCAGGTTTTGCAACAGCTTGTTGAACTTTCTTAGTTCCTGCTAGATGATATTGTATAGGTGGACATTTAATTGCTAATGATGTTTCCATTAATAATCTTGCATTCCATTCCTTCTCCGTAGGATATTGCGCTGGTTCGTAACCACATCGATAATAAACCACCGCTACAGTGTAATTCTCAAGTAATAATTCTTTGTTAGGGCCCAATTTTGCGATAGTACTTATTTCTGTCAAGGTTCGACGAATTACTTTAATATTAGCATTCTGCTTTTTAATTTCAAACTCGTGAAAACATTGGTCACAGATATTATAAGTTATATCTTCGATGACAAATAAAATGACAGCTCTGTAAACAGTTGTACATTTTAAATAAAATAATATATTATAATTAACTTCTGGTATTCGTAACATTTACTTTTCACAAATGATAGGATGTCAACTTGTAATACAGCATATGTCAATCTCTAATTAATTATAATTATTTCTATAAAGGATATTTGTAAATAAATCTTTCATTGTAAAACCATTCATTTATAATTATCCGACATGAAAAATATTAAGAGATCATGCAAGTGTCGTATATAAAAGATAAAAAGTCAATGATAGACGCACTTGGGATCTGCATATATTTTCCAAGCTTCTATCATTCCTGAACATAGCTCTTGCAATGTATTATTTTCAGGTAAATTGTTTAATTCATCCATATAACCTAATTCTTGTAAAACAAATTTGTGTAATTTGGTAGAAGCTGGCCCCAACCAACCAAATCCTGAAGCAATCGTGTTTATTTCAACTTGTTTCCAACAACAATACGGAGAATGTTCCTTATCTTCCTTTGGACAATTATTATCCAGCATTAAATCTGATCGAAACAGCCCCAAACATATCTTTTGCGTGAAACCTTCCATAGACACGGTTTCATATATATTGAAAAGCTTCCTAGTAAAACTATCTACTTTAATCGTTTCTTGTAATGTTTCCTTAAGAAATTCATAATCGTGTGCTACTCTATGTATAAGTAAATTCAAAATAGTTTGAATTTTACAAGCATCCTCGAACTCTTTTCTAGGAAATGGAGATGGTAAAAGAATAAATGGTGCAAACTGTAACACATCTTTATTATAATTTGTCTTTGATCTCATACACATTCCATGCATAAGTGCCCAATTTATTGCTTTCTCAACAATTTCTTCTTGTTGATATTTCTCATTAGGTAATTTGATTTTTGTTGACATAGCTGTCGTTTTCTTCTTATTCATTTTTAAATTATTTTATGTATAGATGCTTCATTATTATTGGAGTAAATATATTCCAATCGTTAATATCATTACAGTTATCACTATTATTTCATATTATTAAATATTTGCATATTTATAATATTGTGCTTCTTATTACTTAACCTATATCGTGTAAGAATTAAATTTATAGAACCGAAACACACCTTATTTTATTGCATTATTTTACGAGGAAAAACATAAAAAATATTTTCTACTCTTCCACTCATTAACGTCGTTATAATTATCACTGTGTTATTTAATATTATTTAATATTTGCAAATTTATAATACCCAGCTTCTTATTACTTAACCTACATCACGTAAAAAGAAAGTTCGTAGAAGTAAAACGCACCTTACCTTATTGCATTACTTGACGAAAAAAAAATATATATATATATATATATATATATATATTTTATACCATTTCGTCTGAGTAAGGAACACAAATGTAAAAAATTAAAACATTAGATAAATACATATACTCAGTTCTTCTTTGTATTTGCTAAATAACTACAAACAACATCACAATCTCGAACTACATTCTGACGTAAACTAACGTTTAAGGTTATATGTGACAATGCAAAGATACCACGAAATAACCTAACTAGCCAAAACCTCAGTAACCATACTAAACGTCAGGTATTGCTAGTGTTGCTATTGAATTGTAGGAAAGGATACAAGTTTTTTTTAGACAAAACTCATTGAAAAGATTAAATAAATTTCATAAATAAATGCTTTTCAAACGAGTTCAAAGCTATTTGCAAAAAGTGGTCAAAATTACATTCTCGAGCAGCTTGTAAAGAGTTCAAAGATTGTAGGCACAATAACCATATTGTAGAAAAACGTTTGCCAAAAAAGCAAAATATATATATATATATATATATATATAATTTTAGATACAATAATGTTCGCAACATATTGTACAAACATGTGTTATAATATAAATAATAAATTTATTATATAACATTATTTATAGCATTGTTTATATCACATGTACACAATCGTATACACATCACAATACAAAAGTCTATTAGAAAAAGTTTTGTTTGATAATGTCATCTTGAATCAGCCAACCACTACTCGAGTTTTTTACATCCAAAGATAAGTCATTCTACAGAAATGAAATTCACAAGGGACCATCATGCTGAGAAGAGGTCATTACTAACGATGGATATTATATTATCCAGTAAATGTTAATAAATTTATTGAAAATATATTTTCTTTTAATTAAAAAACAAACAGAATTTTTCAGTAGACCTGATAACTTGTTAATTTAAAAATATAGGAAAAATATATAAATTCTACAAAAAAGAAACAAAGATAATAAAATATTTATTCTTTTTGAAATAAAAGTATCAGAATAAATAAAATACTATCTTATTTATTATTCTGTTTCCTATATTTATAAATAATAATATCTTAATTTCAAAATTTGAGAAGTCTTATCCAACAAGAATTAATATAATGTTGTAGCACATAGTTTTATAAAAAATACATATTAAATAACTTTAGTTTGAGTAGTAAAAAAGAATAACTTACAGTTCGACGATGTACATATTTTATCAGGTAAATATAACTTCTGCTCTAATAGACCCGAGTATATACCTTCCAAGTTATATTCTTCTGCAGTAGCCAATGCCTTTACGCTCCAAAGCTAAATATTGATATAATTGATATGAAACTAAATAGTGAAGTTGTATTACGTATAACAAATACGTATAATGAAAATTGTTAAAGAAAAAATTATTTCCTTGAAATAGTCTTTAAAAAGACGATCAGTTTTCAAGCAATTTTTTCTTTAATTGATACATTAAATAATTTTAAATGTTACACTACGCATTACATATTATTCATAACAGTTTATAATAAATAATGACTACACTTACTCCAGATTGACTGTCTTGCTTTTCTGAAAATGTCATCTTCGTTCTAGGTATTCTTTTTTTTAATTGAAGCACAGGTATATTTTCTTGACCTTTTTTAAAAACGTTTGACACGGTAGTTTCGTGAGAAAATTTCTTACAGAAAACACTATTGAAAATACGCTTACTAAGATCAATATAACTTCTTGACATAAACACTGTCCTCTTCTGCATCGGCAACAATGTATTTCTCATCTTTTGATATGTAGTAATGTTTATACTATTTGTACACTTCGATAGTACTATTCTTTCTACTGTAATAATATTCATCTCTTTATTTTTAATAAATATAGAAATGATCTAATCAAAATATTTAAAAATGCAATGTGCGGAATCGATAGTTCGTAAATATATTTTTATTACAACATTGCTACATTTCACAAAACTACTGGTCCGTTTGAAAAATAACTGCCGCACAGCTAACAACACATTCTAACGGAAAATCAATCGTCGTTATTATGTTCTTCACACGCGGCAGTTTTATTATTTCAAAATAATATAAGGTTACGACGGACACGAACTAAACGTATCAAAGATGTCAAATACTGACGTCACGTAAAATTTACGTTCTCGCTTTGAAAAGTTTTAGAATTTTCACTACTTGAGTGTATTATGTTTATTAATTTAAATCTTTTATGAACCAATAATCAAAGAGAAATCTACTAGTGTGTACTTCGGAAAATATTTAAAACACTGCATTATCCTGCATTATCCGACATTATTAATACAGTACGAATAATTTATCTTCTATTATCATTTTTGTTCCTTCTTTGTTTCTTGTTTCACGATAATAAACAAATTGTAATAAAATTTCTTGACACAGTTTTTTTATTAGTGTGCGTAACGTATATTATTATTAATACCGTTGTTCGAATATTACACACATATAAATTTGTAAATTCAAGAAAAGTAACAAAGCAATTTAACATTAAATTGACAAAAAAGACTATAACTTAATGCTTTATATTTGTTTATTAATTATTATTTTTTCTATAAATTTATTATTTTATTTATAAAAAGTGTTACTCTAACATAGTAAACTTAAAATTCTCAATATACTTTCTACGGTACATCCTGTAATTTAATCTCATGTATTATCGATTAATTGGGGTCAATTTATACATATTATTTTATTCGTATTACAGAATTTTTCTAAATAATATAAAAACGTACCGGCACTGACCGGCTTTACAACTGTTCTCCCTATGAGCTTGCATTAGTGG
>JAITYT010000093.1:678662-689307 GCA_025433975.1 Liostenogaster flavolineata | reverse complement strand
TATATATATATATATTACAGAATTCAATGAACTTATAATTTTGGTAAATATTTAAGAATAAAAATGACTTTAAAAGCAGAACGAAAGCCTACACAAAGTAGATAAAAGTACACCATTTTCTGAACCACTAGCATAACTATTATTAAGTCTTAAATTTCATACGTGTCAACGATTATTATATTATCTTTTGTTAATTTTAGAAATTAAAATAACATTATTTTTTATTTCTTGAGGTATTTTGCCAATTTTTTACATATATTTGCATATGTATAATATGTACATATATTTTGTATATTTATACATAGTCAATGTCTAATTTGAAAATTCGCGGGCAATACTGAATTCGCCATATTAAATGACTTTTTCCGTTGCATAAAAGTGAAAATTGATGTTCATATTACGTAAGGATCGATAGAATTAAAAGAAAAAGAACACTATATAATTTTTAATGTGTAAATTGGACAGACATTCGTTATGCATGATTATAGAAAGTTACAGATATCCTTGTCGTTACAAAAAAACGTCACTAATCAATATTCTTCTCTCCTTATTTTTTCAATACACATTTAAACGTTCAAATTATTAATTAAGAATTAAATCCGAAAAGAAGAACTATATAAACGTTCTTTTCGATTAACCTAACGTTAAATAATCATGGTGGCGCGTTCGAACCTTTGCGTTAAAGGGACGAAACTCGTATTTCACTAGAAGCACTAGAAGAAGATCAGCAGAGCATCAAGAAGTCGCCTAACAAAGCATTGCAAAGCATAGGTAGCTCAATATTTTTACCATCGCATTCTACGTCTCTGCTTATACTGCTATGAAAATATGTCATTTATGCTGATGATCGATTCTACAAAATTAATTCAATATTAATCTTTTTAATGAAACATGATTAAAAGTTAACATACGCTCATTCGTGAAATATGTATATGTTTTTGTTATGTATGTATATCGTGTACCATTGGTGACACGAAAGGTTGTTAACATAAATGTTCTTTCAACAACCCCAAGATGCGTTATAACTTAACGATAGATTAAAAAATTGCGAATTTTAACTTTTTTCAATAATCAATAGCAAGACATTACACGCTGCTTCTAGAAACACTTTAAAAATTCCGAGAAATTAATTAATATCTTTGATATAGCCATTTGATCATTATCATTGATTACTATCATTGATTACTATTGCAGCTAAATGTATTGGTCAACGTCGGAGGCCTCTGCTCGGTAATATGGTCATGGTCATTCAAACAAATCACCCCAGGGCCTTATGTTAGGTTGTGCCTACTTCGGCCTGACTCATGCGGTTTCAGTGGTTCTCCATCATAGCATATTATCGGAACCATATGAGAAAGAGTTATTACAAAAAGGAATTCAAATGTCCTCAAACATATCGTATAAGCATTCTCTAAAACATATGACTTATTTATGACATTTTTTGAGTTTTATTTACACACACAGAGCCTCACGTTCACATAGCGTTTGAAGACATTATAATTGAAACGCCTCTTAACCCTCGAGCGTTCTTAATATCAGAATCAACCTGAAACAAAAACGTTAATAATTTTGAATCTAACGATATTGTTTGAATTAACCTAAAAAATACAGAGTCTTTGCTATCTGTACAATGCACAAGACGGAAGTATATTATAAATATTTAGTTGTATTTAATTTATAAATTAAAACGTCATAGAATTTTAGAAAGTATTATAATTATTTATGACAAAAAACGTGCGCGTGTCGGTGAAAAGTAATAAGATATATGCACATAATTAACAATATTATATACATAATCTTTTTAATGCAATTATATCCAATCATTGAACCTACGATATTGCACAACCATTCCATTTGTATTAATTGTTCCTTAACTACTAACATATTAAGCAATAAGTAAACGCAATGCTTCATGGAAATAAATGAAAAAAAAAATGAGCTTTAAGACTCATGTGCACAAATATGAAGCAGACTTGATAAGTTTATAATAAAATTGATCCCGTCATTTAGTAGGCTACCCTGACCTAGTTTCCGTTCTGTCTCCTACCTCCTGTGAACAGAACGAGATAGTGATTTAAAATAACGCATACCGCCTCGGGAGTGCGGCCCTTCGCACGCTGAAACCATTGTTAACGTAAGATAAAAGAGAATAAAGAAATTTTCGATTCCTTTCCCTATAACACAATCACCTTAACGCCTACTTAGACAGAATTCATTCTTATCACGGTTATCATCGTCATCAGCATAATTAATCCAATAAGTATACTTATTTTATAATTATTGACCATTTCGTTTCGAGATTTTTTAACGATATTCAATCACGATTTAGTTCGAAATCGATATATTGCCCGACGATGATAAAATATTACATCGAAATAATCATAGATCGCGCCACTGGTACGCAAGATGATTTAACATTAAAATTTGAAATGTTTTGTCGAACGATATCCTTTCACTACGCGGTAAGTAACACGTCCTTAAATAAATCGATTGACGAACGAGACATACAAGAGCGAAATTGTTCTTATCTATGATCGAATTAAATTATTGTGGTTCCTTTTCGACGAGTAAAGATTTGCTAGCAGACAATATGCAGTAGAAATGGTCAACGACTCTTACCACGACGCACGAAATTCATATTTTCGATCGCTAACATCTCGATGTCCGATCAGATAAACGATTGTCTTACGTTCTTTCAAGAGGCATTGCGTATGTCGATGAATGCGAGATGGTGAAGTGCGAGGCCACATTCATTGACTTTCCTTCGATGTTTCCACTCGCAAACTCGCCTGTTAATATGGGGACCTTGCTCGATTCTTTCTCCAAAGGACACGAGGAAGACTTTTAAGGATACTCCAGGCAAAAAAGTCCTTCTAGCGAAATACTTCCGAGAAACCATCGCAACTTCGTAAAGTTATGTTTTATCAGCGCGTCGTCCGTTTTGCATCTCTTATTAAAATAGCGCGTGACTAATCCCACGAACGATTACTTCGATTATTATTAATGATCGTGCAGCATGGCGCTAGTATGGGCAGAAATTGGCATGCATAAGAATCATGCCAATTCGCTTCTTACATTTTCTCTAATGGAATATTGACATTTATTTATAGAGTCTAATGAGGTTTTTTCGACGGCATGAAAAATCGGAGGGACAAGGGATAAACTACCTGGATTCATTTACTGTAAAAACAAGTTTTACTCTGTTCTTACTCTTAATAGGAGTATCGAAGAGGGCATCGCCGTGGGAAATAATTATGAAACGTACTATGAAAGCCGAATTATTTATGGGATGATTTGATATTTCGTCTCATATATTTATTTTATAAAAGTTGCAATTGATTCCATTGATGATCAGAATATTTCAAAATCACGTTGATCATCTTCACTCGTTGGTGCTCTTCTTTTGTTCTTGATGAATCTACCACCCAATAATAATATCATTATATGTATATATAGAGTAATATATTACTCTATTATAGTAGCATAAAATAAATTATGAATCGAGCAAATGTTTCTTCACAAATTAAATGGCACGCAAAGGACGGACGAATTCATAAGTAACTTACGCAAAGGTAACATAAAGTCGCATCTTAAGGCTTAAATATTTGAAACAATCGTTGCGTAAGAAAGGAAGCCATGTACGACAGGAATACATATATAGGGTGAGGCATCTAATTCGACGACCTTAAATAATTCTTTAAATAACTATTATACGAAAAGAATCTTTCGAAAGAAAGACGTAACCCCAGTCATCTGTGTAATCTGATTTTCTAGTTTCGTGCAAAATCTCTAAATATTCGTGCAGTATTGTTTTATCGTTTTTGAAACACGGGAAACCAATCTTCATTGTCGAATTTTATTTTTGTCAGACCACGGAAAGAATCGATCGCATTCTTTCGTATTAAACAATCCAAACATTTTATTGCATAAAATTTGAAAATCATACAAATTCCAATATAACAAATTTTCTAAAACAACTTGTTAGACAAAAAGGAAAATTTTTATCTTTTTTAAAAATAATCACGACGTCTCAATGGAAAGGCAAAAAAAATATCGTGTAAAAGTTTTAGCTGTGTGTAACAAGTATTTCTAGAATTAATCGAGTCTATCTAGTCAGGTGTTTCACCCTATATACGCAAGATACATATGTGTACGTAGATGGGGATCTTGATGACTCAAATACCTTTACGTAAACGTTAAAGCCAATTGTTCTATGATAACATTTTTCTTTCTGCAACGTGGACTATTCTCTTTTTGCAAACTATTCGATTAAGTAAAATTCCATTAATTCAATAATTTAGTTGAAGGGTTTTTGTTCAACAGGATGAATCGAAACGTTACACGATATTACACAATATTAATTAAATTTTTGTACGACAAGCTGAATAATTCGCAAGAAAGATATTTCGCGCCTCTTATTGTAATCTATTATATATTATTTAGTAATGCATTATTTTTAAAGATTCTAGAATACTTTTGCGGATCACTCTGTATTTGCCGCACGGCATCGAAGAGTAAAGTAACGAGAAAAAGGTTGCAAAGGCAAGAGAAAGATGAAGACAAAACGATGAATGAAGTGGGACACGAAATTGTAAAAGAAACCCTTTTGATATCGAACACGATGATCTCCTTCTTTCGTGTTGTCGTCCTTCCCCGTCGCTCCGTATGGCCGTAGACAGTGTTGTACCAGCCGCACTTGACCCATATCTTATTATGCTGGTAGCGTCCGGATGCAATGCGTGTGAGGCATTCGTGAAAAAGCCCGGCGGGCCCCTTCGGCCAGATCGAGACTCATCGCCATCATGATTGCCATGCCATCGCGCTATTACCATCACCGTCGCTTCCTTCCTGCGACGATCATCAACGTCTCACCGCGCACCTTTGCGCTGGCTTCCGTGAAAACCAAGAAGAGGCTCGATCGGATCGACGTATTTGCCTACGACTACATATGTACGCCGATGTAAGTGCGTATGCCGGTACGCGATAGAAGTCATGCGTTTGATAAAATATTTTTTATCTCGTGTTTTTAATCATCATAGAATAACTTGATTGATAAGAGTAAAGACAGTTAACGTAAAACTAGAAAGAGAAAGAAAATTTGTCGAATGTTCAACTTTAATATTTCCAACATTACTTACGTGTTAGATCGAGGAAGAAGAGAAAGAAAAAGCAACGATTCTATCAGCGTTTAGATATTGATCGTTACTCAATATTACGAATTTCTTCTGAAAGATTCCAAGATGTTTGTATGGTTTGTTTCAAGTTACTGAAAATACTGTATATATTAAAGTCGATGAATTTTGATATAAAAATTGTGTTGGTAAACGTGTCGTGTCGCAAACTTTTCTTTATGTGCAAAAATGATAAGCTTTTTTCTTTCCGAATAAATGTTTCACGTTTCCTATTTTAAATAAAGATAGGCGCGTTTCTTCTTCTTCTTCTTTTCCTCCTTAGGTTCTCCTTTTCCTCGAGTAAGGTTCATTTGCGTTGCCAAGCAGTCTCCTTAATAGAGTTCCGCGATTCCTCACATCCCTGTACTATATCATGGACGACGCTTCGATGTGTCCAAGGTTCTGACCGGATGCCCTCGAGTCGACGAACCACGTCTTCCCGAAGTCTTGCGCTCTCGAGCGGCATTTAGGAAGGTCATGACCTCAGGGTAACTTTGTTGTGGCGATGATTACCAACAATACCAATCGCGCATGCGCACACCCCGCAGGCGAAAGTATTTAAAGAAGTGAACGTGCCTTCGGGAAGGCCACTATTCCTCCAACTGTCACGAATCGCGCAAGTTCCCCGATTCCTTCCCTCCCGAATTAAAACGAACCGCACGTTTCCAACGAGAGCAGGAAGATCAGTTCCTTGTGCTCCCGTTCCCTTGATCCTCCATTCCCAACCGATATTTTCCACCTTCGTCTTGCGTTCTTCTTTCGGCGCTTTACCTTCACCCCTCCCCACGTTCTTGTTTCCAACCATAACTGGTTCGCTCGGGTTCCTTATTCACCACTTTTCCTTATCCTCTGTTCGTAACATACGTCGCTTTAGTGTCACCATTTCGTTCGATAGGTTTCATTGGATTATCTACGTAGGTTTCCCTACGTTGAAGACTTAAAAGAAGAGAAGGTATGCGATGCATACTGTTGTACAATAGCTCTGACAGATTTTCCGTTAAGTTTTTTAAAACGCGCAAGGAACCATCGTCGTTTTTTACCCCATCGATCACCAATGCTATTCCTTAAGATCCGACGTTTGTAAAAAGTATCTCGCTTGCTACCAGTATTCGCGCTAGAGTTTTTGAACATGGAGGAGCTGGAGGTTCAGCAAGAATCCAGAGATCAAGTCGGTAGCTTGACGTTTTCACCACCACCAATGAAGAAATCGGACACCAGAGACAGCATTTCATCCGTGGATAGCGACGTCAGTCTCTCCTTCGATAGAAGAGGATCCAAAGGTGACGAAGCTGATCTATCGGACAGTGCTAGCTCCGATAACGATGGTAAATTTAAAGTGATCTTGAAGAAACAAAATGGTATCGAACGAGACTCTGGCATGGATGATTCGTTGGATGACGCTGCTCTGAAAGAAGCGAGAAAGCAAAAAGTAAATACGTTGATCGAAAAGGAAAGCAGGACTGAGCAGTGTGAAGATTTCATTTCGCCGAGTGACGAATTGGCTGAAAAGATCTGTTCCCAGGTTGAGTTTTACTTTTCGGATGAGAACATCGTCAAGGACGCTTTTCTTTTAAAACATGTTAAAAGAAATAAGGAGGGTTACGTCTCCCTGAAACTTATATCCAGTTTTAAAAGAGTTAAACACCTTAGCAAAGATTGGAGAGTGGTCGGCGCCGCTCTAGCAAAATCGAAGAAACTTCAAGTCAATGTGCAGGGTACCAAGCTACGCAGAGTCGATCCATTGCCTCTCTTTGATCAAACCACACCGTCCAGAACGATTTTGGCTGCGAGACTTCCAGTCAATAGACTAACTGTCGAATCTGTCGCTGAGATCTTCAGACCATGCGGTGAAATAGCATTGATAAGGGTGCTTAGGCCAGGACATCCAGCACCTGCTGAGGTATCGGATATACTTCTTTCGATATGTTCCTTCAATTTGAAAGATTTCAACTTAATTATCATGATTAATGTTTGTTTCATGTAAAAAGTACACATTTTCTTTGCGTGTTATTAGGTACGTCAAGCGATTGCTAAACGGCCCGAGTTGGAGACAAGCGATGAATGCGCCATGGTAGAATTCACCGATTCGGCTTCAGCAAGAATCGCTTTGCAGATGAATATTGGAGATGCAAAGATATTTGAGTTACAACAATCCGACAAAAAAAGAAAACAGCAACCGACGAAGAAGACAGCAGTGACGAGATTAACCAAAGAAGACGCTTATTACTCGTCAAGTTGTGCTAGCGGATCTGAAGCTGAAGATGGAAGGACTAAACACAAAAAAGCAATTCATGGTTATCCTATATATCATATTTATCCGGGCCATCCCTTTCAAGGTATTTCGATGGATTTTCATCATTTCACAAGATTAAATGCAAACCGACCGACGTGATCCTCAATCTCATAAATTTCTTTCAAATTAAATCGGAATTAGCGATCTAATTTTAATCTTAATTGATTCCAATCGATCTTGAGTTAATAAGCTCAAAACATTAAATAGTGAATCGATAACTCATTCTTGCAGGTCCTCCGTCGCCAGAAGCTTGGTTGTCGCGCAGATTATCCTCGTGCTCCATGTCAGGATCGGAAAATGGTTTCGTACTGCGCCGCTTATCATCTTGCTCCGGATCAAATTCGGACGGTAGTAACTTCGGTAGACGATATTCCTCGTGCTCTTCCGCTTCCGAAAACGGCTATTGTACCTCCATGTATCCGCCGGCTTATTACTACCAGCAAAATCGTCGTTTCTCATGTTGCTCTGGTTCAAGTTCAAGCACCGAATGCAACGGTAGCTGCTATAATCCGAGTCGTCGTGGTTCAGCCGACTGTGGCCCGATTTTACGGAGATTATCGGCATGTAGTCGAGATTCTGGGTACGATGCAACTGGTAGAAGATTATCTCTCTGTTCCTCGGGCTCCGAACAAAACAGTTTCTGTCGATCACGTAATAATGGCGGTATCTCAATGACACATTTACCCGAAAACATAACGAGAATGCCATCAGGGCCTGATGGTACACGTGGATTTGGCCGACCTCCAAGAATAAATCCCATGACAGCTACTATGGAACCTGCTTGTTAATGTCGTTTCATTATGTGGTAAACATTTCGAGCTTCGGACTATTTTAACTCTCTTCCTTTTTCTATTTTAACCGATGAATAAAGAATTGTACAGTAGCACTGATCTGATCTTGATGAGAGATAAGAGAATGACTGTTATCGTATTTAAAATAGTCATATTTTGGATATCCCAATGATATTCAAGTGTGCAATCAGATTTATTATACGTAACCACACGACATCGCTTGTACGAAGGTAATACCCCTGCATAGCTATCATTTTGTATAAAACTTTGTAGATATCGTTGCGTAATAATTGTGTAATAATAATTGATGTTTTCTTCTAGAAGAAGATATATATGATTAAATTTCTTTGGTTGTATATAAATATAACACGCTTAATCCTATCATGATGTATAATAGATGATATATATATATATAAGGAGACATAAAAGTATAAGGATGTAAAATTCAGGAGAGGATGAATGTCTTTCAATGTACTATATTGCGTTTAATGGTATCTCCATGACAAATAGTAATTACATACGATATTATTGTTTAGTAATTTAAGAACATAAAAGAAATTTAAATTCGTACTTTTAAGGTATACTGAGAACATTCTATCCATTGATGTAATTAAAAACGTTTTAAAGCGTTAGAAATGTATTAAAACGGTTTATATGCGAAAAGAACATGAATATAATACTGTTGCAAGGATCTGATTCCAAAGTAAGAAGTAAGTTATTGAAATCGATTTGCATTTAAACAGTATTATTTAAATCATTATGCTTTGATGCTAGAAAAATCAGGGATTATAGAAAATTAACTATCAATTAGATTAAAGTAGATTAATTTAATGCATTTTCTTATTTATTAATTTATTTACTCTATACATTGATAATTCTGTGAATGTTTGCGTTACGCTATTAAAACAAAATTATACCGAAAAGATGTATTGTGTATTAAAATAATCATTTCTAAAGATGAATTGATATAATTCTGTTATTTCCTTATTTTGTATACATTCTTGTGATAACAACGCCACATATATGGAATATCCCACCTGACTCTACTTCGCCGAATCGCTCTTTTATTTGAAGAAATTTTTACCAAAATGGCAAAAAATTTCAAAACTAGGTAAGAAAAATCGCCAAAATTCGAAAGTACGAATTTACAACTTCGAAACTGATTTCTTATAGATTCTAACGCGTCGAATTAATTCCCGCAGCCTCTTTGCTGATCGGAAACACGAAGGATTCAGTAGATGACTTTTTCGTGAATACGACTTTGTATAGGTTTATATAAAATACACTTCTTCAATTCCTACATAGATTCGAATCCAACAAAAAAGAAAGTACAAAAGAAAAAAGGCGATGGGGTTTTAGTCGGTAAGAATCGGACACCCTATTGGCACGGGACAACGGGGGGGACGCAATATTTTTCCTTCGCCTCGAAAATAAACTAAGAAAAAGACAGAAAGTTATTTTGAGCGTACAATCGTTCAAACTTAAAAACTAGCAATTAGCAAAATTAGTTCGAGTTACAAGATATATGCTTGAAAATAAGCAGTTTTGACTTTTCAAAATTTTGTAGCAATTTTCGGTACTAAATTCGAATTTTGCATTTTTGATCTGTTATATATTTATAGAGAAAATCGGTTTAAAAAAAAAGCATAACGTACGAATAATCATTTACAAATATTACTAATCGAATATTCTCATTGGACGAATTAACTTATAAACTAAATTTAAAGAATAAATAATACAATTTATACGTATTACGCGTTTAAATTAATATTCGAACGTCTGTTCTTTCTTTCTTTTCAATCTACGGAACAAGGTATTAGATCAATTGATAAACTATACTCAACGTATTAGTTTTTAGTGTTTATAATTATTACTTGACTACATAATGCAAATCACTATAAAATTATATGAAATTTGTAGAACTAACTTTGATACGAATGTGTATAACGATTTATACTTACGTGCAAATACGTGTATTCGATAGAAACTGTACATTAATGCAGGAGTTGCGTGGAGCCCATAGAACTTCAGTTTGCCAATCTAACCTTTAATTCGTTTTTCTACTCATGATTTTGAGGTTAGGAATTATTATTTGTTAAATTCGCTTAGATCTGTAAGATGACAGGAGGTGAAAAAGAAGGAGAAATGTGAAAGAAGAGGTCAAAATACAATAGGAATCATGTTTTTTCCGATTGGATGGCCACGCGTCTTAAATTGCGCAGAACCGGATAAAATAAAAGCCATTGTTTGTAACAGAGATAAAATATTGTTTGCTGTACTGACAACTGATTCTCTCACCATCTGGTATTGCAAGGTATGCGAGTTTGAAATGTAATTATTATATTTTAATTAACAAAAAAGTAGGTGCACTAAATATTATGATACATTTA
>JAITYT010000093.1:612765-632724 GCA_025433975.1 Liostenogaster flavolineata | reverse complement strand
AGAGAGAGAGAGAGAGAGAGAGAGAGAGAGAGAGAGAGAGAGAGAGAGCGAGAGAAAGAAAAACAGAGAAAGAGATATGGAGAAAGAAAGAAAGATAGAGACAGAAAGGCAGAGGAAGAGAGAGAAAGACAGAGAGATACACCGTGGGGACGTTGTGGGTTAAGGTGTCGATTAAGGAAGATAGAAGAGAGACAGAGAAAAGAGAGCGAGCGAGCGAGCGAGCGAGCTTTCAAGCTAGCGGGGGTTGGAAGTGCGTTACCTTGGAATGTTGCGCCGAGATCGGTGTTATCGGCGGCGTCTCTTCAGCCTCCACGCTCGTTGCGTTTGGCAATCGCTGTTCTTGCACCGACGCCAAGCTGCGACAAACGAGAGTACGAACGGGATTAGTTTCGCGACGAGTTTCTCTTTTTTGTTAGTGTAAAAATGTGGAAGGAGAATAAATAATCGTTTCTGTCTTATCCCGCTTTTCGAGCTAACGTGGTGGTCGATACTCAAAATTAGCGGCTAATAAAATTCCTACGTGTATCGTCTTACGTGCGGTTTACTATCATCCTGGTTGGCTAAGCCTCCGTCCAGTTTTAACCCGTTCGACGGTTGTTTACGTTGTTCCTCTTTAACGTATTTATTTTTTTGTATATTTCTGTCAAACGCTAAAACACGTAGAAAAACAAATGGAAGCAGATACAACCGACAGCACTGCTCTCCATCAGTATCGACCAGTACCGTCGTTGTATCAGAATCCGATGATAAATCGTGCAATATTCGCGAATCATGAATATTTTCCCTGATTACTCCTTGCCGGAACACAACGAAAGATCCACGAGTTAGGAATTGTAAAAGGAAATACGAAATTATAACGACTCCAATTTTGGTTAGATAAAATCGCTACGGCCGAAGACGAGTCTTCTTATCAAGGTTGTTCGTTCGTGACGATTACGGTCAAACGAGCTTTAACTTTTCTGCAAAATTGCGAGAGCACTTACTGACTCAGTTTCAAACGCAAGCATCCGAAGTGGTTGTAATTAAAATGATTCGCGCTGAAAAGTATCGGATATGAATTTGTTATACCAAGGGTGAGATCTCGACCTTCTCAAAGTGTTACGACGTACCGTTTGAGCGTTACGAGAGTACCCGTCAATTTCTTGCAGCGTCTCAATGCAGATTCGAGGCGTTCGGGTTCTTCCTTCAGGAATTTCTCTTCCCGTACGACTTTTTCCATTTCGGAGCTCAATAGACCCTTCATACCTTCTTGTAGACTGGGAAATCGCACCTTTAGATCTGCCACTGTCTTACTGCAATAAACGAACGGGACAGAATTCGTTAAACATGCCGCTGATGAAAATAGACCGGAGGATAAAGAAACGCGAATTATAAAATAGAATAGAAAGCACCGATAAAAATGAACTTATTTATTATTAGGTCGTGGAACGTCGGATTTCTCATTATTCGCGAATTGATCGCTGAAGTGGTCAGATGTGTACGTTTTAAGATTATAATTTTTGTAGTGCCTCTCTAGACTTTTAACAGGAAATTTGGAAGAACATAAAGGTTTCCTTTGGCTACGTTCGAGCGAATAGTGCATATTTTGATTGGCAAAATGTTTATTCGCATTTAAAGATCAATTTCTTTAAGTAATTCGACTCGATTCGTGTAACGCGACCTAATAGCATTCTGCCGAGAATAAGACGATTTAGAAGATCGTTACGTACCTCGATTTACTCAAAATCAAAGCCATGTTTTCGACATCCGACATATTGACTCGTGTCTTCCTGTTGATGACATTCCCGCGAAGTTCCTCGACCGTACTCTCCAGCTCGCTAAAATTTACAAAGAAACGTATCTTATCAATCGCGCTAAAGATTCGCCGCCAATACGCGCCATACTCACGTGAGATCTTTTTCCAGCCTAATCATTTCCTGTTTGTAGAGGTCTTCTTCGCGACTCAGTCGAATCTTTTCGGTATCTCCGGCAGTCCAACTCGCATCTATGCCCGACAACAGTATCGCTCTGCAAAGTACAAACGTTTCACCATTTTTACATGCCTAATAATTTACACCAAATCGATTCTCGCGTACGGTTTAATCATGGGAACGACTCCGTTCTCGGAGAAATTAACAAAAGTGACCGACTTACGTCTATTCGTGGCTACAATGCGTTTTCCTTCCATTCACACAGAGATTAAAGCCATTAGAAACGATCTCTTCGGTACACGACGTTCAGTGAACATCGGGCTAAATCATCATCGAATAACTTCGTAGGAGTCTACGCACCTGATGGTAATAAAGATATCCCTGACCGTTTCTCGTACGGTATGCGCCTGGGCTTGCGACATGCGCCTAAGATTTCTCACATCCTGCCGTAGATCCTTGGCCTTCTTCTGCAGGCCTCTCAGTTGATTGTACATCTCCGGCGTGAGTGCCAGGTCACGATAGACGTATTGACCAGCCACCAGAGCGGCAGGTTTTGGTGGTGGCGTTGGCTTATGCCTATCGCGTTCTGAAATCATTTCTTACCGTCAATACCTGAAACGTATTCGCTCCGCCCCGTAGTTACAAATTGCGTGAACACGTAAGGATAGAAGCCGCGTGGAACTTTAATTCGCTCTTCCGTACGTGCGTGCGCGCGTACTTGATTCTTCAATCGATTCGTAATTTTACGTATGAGGCCGGGATCGGAGTGGGAGGACTTGTGCGCTCGTGATAAAAGATGCGTGTTCCAATGCGCAAAACTCAAATTCGTAGAAAAGAAGAAGAAGAAATCGTGAAGTGCTTTCGACAATGAGCATCGCGTGAAAATGGTATGAGCTGATGTCGATGCTACGTATGAACGTTACGGCTATTAGATTCTTTCTATCTCGCCCTCGCTTTCCGTTCTTTCCTTTTCTCGGCTCGGTGCCGAGAGATTGCATCACGAATCTCGGATGTTTAATTACACATTTGCATAGAAATAATCGACGGAATCTTAATCTTACAAGTTCAGGTGTCGTTAAACAATTATTAGTAAATTTACATTTATATTTTACACACACACACACACACACATATATATCCTTCCTATGCTAAAAATATAGGCACTTTCTACGCACTCGGATCAAATATTGCAACGTTCGGTGAAGTGTTGATTTTAGCTGCGTGTAAATTGTCGCGACGAATCATGGGCAATGACGAGGATTCAATTGCTTCGTTACTTACTTGTCGACACTCGGTAATGCGATATTTTTGCACGATCAAAGAGCATTGGGAGAAACAATTGGGAGCGGAGGTTTGGTTAAACACACGGACGAGTGGTTAATTTTACCGTCACTTTGATTATCACAACTTCATCGCTTTGGCCATGGAGATGGATACAGGACACAGGAGGGATAAAGATCGACACACTACCGTGCGTAACGCGAAAACGCGCACGGTCGGCATTGTATCGCGTTATAACGCTTAACTAATTTCAATTACTGCGTAGAGGAGCGATAAAATGAACTTTTAACGGTCGAATAAAGTTAGAAGTCAAAATAATGTACGTATCGATTCGAAACTTCGATTCTGTTTAATATCGCTAACGATATCAAGGATTATTCAAGTATCCGTCGTTAGGGATTTTTCTTCTTTTTTTCAAATGCCATTAAAAGAAAGGACAAAGATATCATTGGTTAGAGGAAAAGGTAATTCGACATACGTACAATAGCGTGAATCTGTGTTAGTAAAACGACAAAACGTTTGGGAAACGAAGAACAGGACGGATAACGTGTTAGATACTAGACACAGCGATTGGAGAAAAGCGTAGAAAGTCGAGGGAAGCTTTACCTTGCGACGACATCCTCGGCAACGTGGAGGATTTGATTGCCGGTTTCGTAGGCTTTGTGTCCGCTAGTTGTCGTAGGCATTGCACAATCGTACGAGAAGGCGTTAGAGATTATTGCGTTAGTTTTGGATATTTCGAGAAAGAAAGATAAAACAGAGAAAAAAAAGATGTAAAACAAAGAGACAAGAAAGATAACTAAAAGAGAAAGTAAAAGAAAGGTATAAATTCGACAAGGAATCAAATCTCTTCGTTATTAGATTTCTTTGCTATGTACTTTTCCCTGAATATATCGTTATTAGATCCGATCGAATGTAAATTCGAGGAAGCGGTGGGTGTGAACACGAACGTAATTTTCATTAATAAATGACGTTGTTTATCGATAAATAAATAAGAAAATTTATGACGATGGTCAATAGTGACCCAAAGCGTCACGAATGTTTAAAATTGTCATTGGACAAATCTTGAGTATTACGACTAATCGGAGAACGATCACCAGCACGATAAACGCTCTATGGATGAGCGTCCGATCTTATACAACCATGTTTATCATTATTTTGTCACTGCACGCTTAGAACGATGAAAATACTTTCGTGGCGCCCTTAGCGTGTCAACGAGGAACGTTGGAGTTGCGGAACTTTGCTACTCGTACAGTCGCGTAGAAAGTTCAGACAGACGCGAAATGACGAATCGAGAAAGAAGTGGGTGGGTGTAAAGCAAGTTCAATGTCTAGCAAATCAATTACTCGAATATACGGCATCGATCATCACCGAAGGAAACTTTGAATAATTTCGAACCTTTACAAGTACAAGAGAAACTACGCCGAATCCATAACGGCATTCTTCGGCCATGCCAGTCGAATTGTCCAAGAATCGATAAAGTTCGGAATTGAAATGGTTGCTAACGTTAATAGAAGCGTTTATCGCGCTGGCGCGATCAGTGCACCGCTTCATCGACGAGTACGCGTATCTCTAGCGATCGTAGTCTGTAATAATAACGTGCTTAAATGTAATAGGTCGCCGATAGGCGTCAGCCGTTTTTTTTACCTGCGTGTTGCGGGGAGTGTTGTTTGGGAGAGTTCATGTCTGGTGGCTCGTCACTGAAGGACACTGACTTTTCAAACGACACCGACTTGTCTGTAATAGATGTTGATCAGCATATTTTTGCGTGACGTTCGTGCATCAGCCGTGACAAGCACGTAGTGAGTGTGCGTAATGATAAGTGAAATAAGATCGTCTTGGAAGAAGTGGGGGGCCAAGTTACGGGGATGGTGGGGTAAAAAGAATTTGCTCGTGCATCGATGAAACATGCAAAGGCAAGAGTGGAAGTTAGGTCGTAACGAGGGTCGTGAACGCGCGTAGATGTGCCGCGAACGATCGGGATTCGCGATGAGAAGATTTCGCGACGAAGGAATCGCAGGGAAGGCAAGAACGAGTAGACGCATTATTTTTTAGGTGAACGTGGGAAAACGTCGGTCGTTCGAACTTGGACGGACGAAGAATCGCCCTTGGAAAGGAAAGCTCGCTGCTGGATTGACTTCGTGGATAGGATGGGTGGTACTTGCGAACGAAAATGGAGGATGGAGGCGAAGGAAGAAAATTCGTGCAACGGATGGCAAGCAAAGACGGAAGAAATGATAATTGCGCAGCAAGACTACGGTATTACGTAACTACGAGAGTACAATAGGTATGGTATCATCGTGAAGCGCACCTTTGCCTAATTTTGGTGGTTTAACGTCTGTCCTTAAGTACGAGTCATCTGTAACGGCAGGTTGAGAGACTTAAATGTCGTAGCGCAGACACGCCGTTATTTTGCGATAATGAAAGAAGAGACAAAAACCACGAATTAATAACAATGTCAATATAAGGTATTCGTATATTTATGTAGCGGTTGCAGTGATCAAGAGAAGAATAGAAAATAGAAGAAGATGAGAGACACACCTGGCAGTGAGGCTGAGCTGGAGCTAGAGTGTTTGTCGAACTCGTCCCCGGCGCCTGGTGTGTGCGTTAGTCGGAATAACAAAGCAGTTGTACAGCAGGATCGTTAGAGAGGCAGATTTTAGGCTGGGAAGAGACTCCGTGGCATCTAACCGTTACGGGTCATCGATTTCTTTTAACCGATCTTATTTCGATTTCTCCTTCTTTCCCTACACCACCCATCGAAAAGCAGACGAATGGGAAGGACGTATCGTTGCCACGGAGTAGCTCGCAGCGTAAAATCTCCCAATTGTTAAAAATCGATGTACGTCGAATGTAATAACGTGATACGTGTCTGACGTACGTCAGGCGCGTTTCTACGTAAAGTAGGCCGAAAATTTGATACGCGCATTTTTTTCCACGTATCCGTTTGATCGACCGCGTCGTGGTAGGCGAGAAGCGCGTCTGGTGTTTCGTCTCGTCGTCCGTTTGCAACGAACAATTACGAAGGAACGCGATTAAAGGTTTGGAAGGGCTTCGTTGATGCGCGTACGCATCCACCAAACGATTTTCATCGACGCCAGGACGCGGTCGTTCTCACACCGCATTCACACTAAGCTCTTAACATCGTTGGAGGCTTTGTCGCTAACAACATCGACGATTAGTGCGTTTGTTCCAGCTGGAGCTGGTGATCCAGATTATTTATTTCGACTTGAAACGCGAACGACAAAAATGCCAGCTTCTACCTGCTTTTAGTTTTTGACCCTTTCGGTCCTTATAGTCCTTTCATCCAGCTTCGCGATGAATCGTTTCTCGATTTCGACTAGCGCCAAGAGTTCCGAATGGTTGCTTTAAGATCGACGTTCCTAAGTAAATAACTTGGAGACTGCTCGAACGGCTACGGTAGCGTCGTTGGTAACACTATCGCGCGTTAACAAAGTCGCCAACAGTGCCAAACTTAATGCGAACGTGGCGTTTGCGATCTCGTTAACGATCGTCACTTCGAGAATAACGCTTCTTCAGGAATGAGACAGAGATACGAGTGAAAGGATGATCGCGAATGTTCGAAACAAGAGAACGGAAAGAATCGTACGCGTTACAGGAAGAACCAAACTTGAGATATCGATAGCTATGGATGATCGAACGATAGCTATGGACGAACGAAGGATGGAGTAAAGTAAAGGCAAATGTATAAGTGTGAGTTCCGTGAAGGTGGAAAACCGAAAGATGCGGCTAAGATAGCAATAAAAGTGAAACGTACGTATGTAGACGAGTGTGTGGCGAGAGACAGAGAACGAACGAGAAGGCGATAGAACTAAAATTGGAGAGAAATAAAAAGAAATGGATAGGAAGAACGAAGAAATTATTTATTTCGCGAGGGAAAGGAGGACGATAGACGTTAAGGGAGAAAGATAGAGATAGTGAGATAGAGAAAATTGCAGAATAGAGTCGACAACAGAGTCAATAACAGAGAGTAGACTCTATTAGCTGATCATAGATAGAGATATTAATCGGAGAACGTACCTGCGGATCTCGCGTAAGGATCGCGTCCTGCTGGCACCTGTAAGTAGTCTCGTGGCGAAGGACTCGTATGTGGGGCGTGAGTCAATGCCTTCTGCACAAGTCCGGTCAGATTGGCTAGCTGTCTCTCCATATGCTCCACCCTTATCCTATATCGCAAATGGCTCGTGGTTAGGATCGTGACGACGCGATCACGCTCTCGTCTCTTTTTAAACGCTCTAACGGAGATATGGACGATCGTTCGAGGCCCGATCGTGAAGGAATTCTTCGTCCTTCGTGACTCGATCGAAAAGACGTTAATTCGAAGCGTCGAAGGCTTCCACCAAAGTCGCGCGGACATGTTTACGGTATAGACGTATGGTATGGCGCCATTAAATGGCGATAAAATCGTCAAGGACGCGGAAGGCCACCCGATCGAGAGACGAATTTCGAGAAATGGATGGATCTGCTCGCGATCGAGCCACGATCGACGCGCACAGACGGCTATCGTTATTCTTTGCTCTCCAACCTACGATATCGTGTACACCTGTAACGGCGCAGGCAAAGCTGGAACTTGGCATTTATTACGGCACACAATGCAGCGATACCCACGCGATACACAGACATCAAACATGCTTACGAATTCGCGAACGAGAGTCACCGCACACCGCTCTATAGGGATTTGAACGAGCAGACGTCATCGAGCGCTTTCAAATTTTCATAGGCGTCTTACGACGCGAAACAGCGACGAGAGGCAAATTGAGTAACCGCGCTGGGAAATCGGCCTTTTTTCGAGATCGTTTACGTTCGAGAAGCGGTCGTGTCTCAGAACCGACCAAGATTTACAAGAAATCGCAGCGAAGTAGCGGAAATAGAACACGCGCGATTAGAGCATGTTCTTTTCTTTTTTTTAAGGCATGCTCGAAGAAGAATTTTCACTCCTCTTTTTGTTAGACTCCGCTGTTCCGCTGAAATTGGTCATCGACTTGCGTTGAATTGGTGTGCGGCTTTCTTTTATATACGTTGCGCATTACCACATTCCAAGAATTACAAGCATGTATATATTTATATGCATGTATATACTCTCATTCGAACACCAGGGAAATATAAAATCCATATCGTTTTCTTTCTACGGAGGTTACGGATTAGCGGAGATAGGTTTTTTGCATTTTTATCGAAAGCGTACGATCGAGTTCATCGACGCGAACCGAAGAAAGCCGACTTATGATCGACCGGGTTAAAATGGATGCACTCCAGAACATTCTTCGAGCATGCGATAGACTTGCAGCTAATTTAAAACGAACAATTCATAAAAATGTTGTAATATTTTTAACACATTATTTGAACAAACTAGTATTTCAAAAAATAGTTGGCATCGTTGAATTCGATATTAAAAAAAAAACCATTAATTTCAACAACTTATACAGATGTTTTATCTCTAATAGTTTTTCAGATATTTAACAAAACAAATGTTCACCCTGACTTTAGGACTAGAAGACAATAATGAAGTCTTCGCTCCTTAAACACGAAGGTTTGCGTATGAAACAGAATACGTGTCGAATTTTATCAAAATCAATGAACGAATGAAATAGAAACGAAGGTTGGCGATTGGGTGGGATCTCTCGACTGCAAAGGGTGGAGAATTATGTAAAACGAAGCGAAAGAAAATATATTACGAGATATAGAAGATGACGAAGATAAAAACGTGAGATCGAATTAGTTGGTCTTCCAACGCGGAAAGCGACTCGTCTAATTCCTCCTTTCCATTCCATTCCGTTCCATTATATTCCATTTCATTCGGGACGCGCATTCGGTAATGCAGCACATTCAGTCACGAATAAAATACGAAGGTCTCCGCGTGAACTTCGCCTTATGGATACGAAAGGCATCGTTGCTTGCGTGACGCTGCCTAAAAGGAAAGCACTCTCGGTTGCATTCGCCCGTGTCTCTCTACGACCGCTAATCGGCATGCTGCATTCCACCGGATTACCCCGAGGTAAGTGTAACAAATAAGCGAGGTGATCGAACGAGGTATTTATTAGGTTGTGCGATATAAAATGTCGGATTGTTCGAAGAAAGAAAATTCCTTTTTAACCCCTCCACTCGTGATATCGAGCGAGACTAAGAAATTCCGGCCAAAAAGAAAAAACACGAGCCTGGCTCGCGACACTTCGTTCCAAATAAAAGAGAACAACACGGCTCGGACTCGTGGGCCGAACGAGCTCGATATCTTCTCGTTTAATTACGTGTGATTTTTCGTTTAGACCTTCTCGTTAGTCCTGGGGCCTTCGCCATCGATACTCAGGGGCTTAGGATGAGAACTTAAATCGACACAAGCGTTTCATCGATCAAAGTCGCTTAGACGACGTGAAATCCGACGTTTCGTATCGCACGATCGAAAACGCACGAACCTCGACGTTCGAAAAGTTCGACGACGCCAGGCCAGCTGTTAATGCGTGAGTGCGCCTTATCGCGTCGAGGATGCCTAAGAAGGGTGGGAGTGGGGATGAAACGAAGAGTGTGCTTGAAAGGAGAAGGCAGCGGCGCGGCATTTCGAAATAAAAGGAATTTTTTGGAAGAATTCGTAAATCTTTTTTCCGGCATGCCCTTTTATCCGTAATCTATCGACACATGCAGACGCTTACGTTTTCGTTCGCGCGCTCGACGCGCAGTCGCCGATCAACGTACTCGCTTGTTCGTTCGCTCGTTCGCCTCTAAAAACGACGTTGCATCGCTTAACGCCAAACCGAGAGAAAACGCGAGCTGTCGATCGCGTTTACGTGCTTTCGCTTAATCGAGTGCAATCGAATGAACTTTCAACTAAAAAAGAAAAGAGAGGAGTGCGATTCGATGGCGACTTCGCTCATTGAGAAAATCGCCGTTCGTTCGTAAAAATGCGTCCGAGCAGAACGGAACTCGACGAAAAATTTCGAGGTATTTCGACGATAGATTCGTAAATTCACCAAATTTACGCAAAGGAAAGAAAAAGGAATGAAAAATAGGCCAATTACTCCATGCAGTTTTTTCTTGAATTTTTTTAAATCCTTAAAATCACTTCGAATTCGCCAACGAGTCGAATAATTTTCCACTCTTATGGATTTTCCTACTCTCTGTCTTCCGATATTTTCGCTTCGATTGCTAAATTTCTTCTTTTTTTCCTTCGTAGAAAAGAAACGACTCGACGAAGCGACAGGCGTAGCTTCGTAGTCGTTCGCACTCGTGGGGCTCGAAGGATCGATAGAGTCCTTGGCTCGACAACAGCGACGACGAAGACGACGACGACAACCGAAGAAACCACGACGGTTTTAAAACCATCGATACAAGTCTGAAGAAAAATCGTAGCCGTTTCGTTTGCTCGATTACGACGAGCTGTCCTCGAGTCGGCGACGCCGATCCGTTTAAAATTCATCGCCGAGGAGAGCCGTTCGGTATATTTAGTCCGAAACTTTAATTAACGAGCTTAATAGCGGAGTCACGTCGGTTTGGCTCGAGGGTACGGACATTGCCAACGATGACGAATCAAAAGCAACGGCTATCAGAATTAATTGGTTTCGCCTTAGCTCGTTTTCGTTTGGCAAGAGCACGATGGATTACGGCGACGGACAGACAGCGACCGCTTCGATGTCCTTTCTTTCGGACAATTAAGGTGTCGCTTGAAATCAATATCGATATTGAAATTTCGCGGTACGTTCGCGTTTTAAGACGTTTACCTTGCCCCGATTACGATCTTGAAGTTACACGGCGATTAGTTTTGCCGTTCGATTCGCATTGCGCGCGATAAAAGGCTGAAGATGACAGCCGATAGTTGTCTCGTTGTACCAGGTCGAATACGAAATGTCGAATTATTAAAAGAAAAGGAAAAATTATTTCTTAAATTCTGTAAATAAATATAAATGTGTAAAGAAAGGACGATTTAATACGAGCACTATTGGAACTTTGTAGTTTAGCGATGCAACGGTGATATACTCGCGAAACAGAGGCGATTTCGAAGGAGTTGGCGAACTAGCGCGTTTATCGTCGTTCCCTCGAGGCAGCCTCGAGGGTCCGGCTCGCGCCTGGACCGTCGAGCAGCGCTGGCATTCCAAAAATACGCGAAGGAATCGAGGGTTCGGTATTGGTCGTTGCATGCGCTGACCTCGTTAAGCTCAACGCACGAGATCGATTTTCAAGCGAAGTAGAAGTCGGTCGTTCGAAGAATTCGATGAATCAGAAAACGCGCGATGGACCGCAAGATTCGGAGTCGGGCGAGAAACGGAGAAAGAAAAAAAGTCAGCGAATATGTGAAGTCATCCGGGTGTTTTGGAAGGAAAGTTTCGAAGCGTTCACGAGTTGCCACGCAAATTCCAATCGTATACTAGAGAGTTCGAGTTACTTCGAACGATCGCTAAAACGCGAAACCCACGATCCCTCGTACGGCTCATTCCCCTACATCGTCCAGGCAGCTACGAAAGAGGCATTATCGAGGTACGGCTCGAGGCTCGTCCTCGTTTAAACGATTTTACCAGCGAGAAAAGATTATCGTGAGCGTGTGCGTGAGTGCAGTACCGAGTAGCGTCGTAGCTTTGTCCACCGGGTGGTATGGGGGCTGGAGCCCCCGGTGGAAACGGGGATCGAGGAGGACCCGACGGCGGCCGCCCTGGCAGCTTCACACCGTACAGACTGTAGGACTCCTCCAACAGCTCCGTATCGCTGCACCACCCACAACAGATATACATATCCGCGCTATCAGCCATCCACGGAGGATCGACTGGGGGCTGGGGAGAGGGAACCGACCGAACGAGATCGAGAGAGTTCACAGTGGACGACGAAAGAGGGAGGCAAGTTCTTCGACGAAGCCCGCTGTCGCGCCATTTGCTTTCAACTACTCGAAACTGCTTTCAACGTTACGATCGTTCTCGGGGATACGTTTATATATCGATCGTCCGGTAAATCACGAATTCCCAAAAGAGACTTCTTCCTAGATTTTCTACGTATCGAGTACCGAAACTCCGGATTTGGAACGATCCAAGTTGATCACCAATCGACATTCAGACCGAGCTCGCGGTTTCGGCGTTAAATTACGCGACCTTATTTAATTACGCGTAACAACATCGTCTTCGATCGTCGACCTTCCGTCTTTACGTCCAATTGTCCAAGAGATCGATAAAGAGACAGGGATGCTTCGTCTCTAATCCTCTCGTTCGTTGCAGCTTCTTCCTACCCCCACTCGTCGATTATCCCTTCGAAATTGACGCGAGATTGAAGGAGGACTCTCGACACCTCGATCGACGTTAGCGCTTTCGTCAGAGGTTAAGATCTTTGCGTTAGTTCGTCCATTCGTGGCGAATCTCTCGCAAAGATCGACGACGACGCTTCACGAGAGGCGCGTTTCGCCGATGGGGAATCCCATGGACGGAGTTGGGTCGCTTCGCACGGCAATTCGGGAAACTCTGCTCACCTGGCTTCCTCGTCGATGACGGGCGTGACGGTGCCGGAGTACTGCGAATAGTAGGGATCCTCGTAGCTGCTGCCGGTGCTGTAGGGGCCAGGCGGGTATCTGCCCGTGCCGGAGCCCACTCCACCGCCTCGTTCGGGGCTGCTCATGTAGCCGCTCTCGCCGTGCAATCGATCTGTAGATTAGTCGTGAAGGGATCAAGAGCGTGACGTTAACTTCGACTCGTCTTTTTTCTTTTCTTAATGTTCGTAACGTTCTTTCATCGTCGTCGTCGTCGTCGTCGTCGTCGTCGTCGTCGTTTCAGTCGTCGTTGCTGTGGTTGAGCATGGGTTCGCTGCTTGTACGAACGAGCGTGGAGTTTAGAGCCAAATTAGTCAAGTACATTCGTCCTGTTTTTAAAGGCGAACAACAGTTCTGGAAATTCGTCGTTAGCTCGACACTCGAACGTACCCTCGCGTATCCAAGCGACACGCAACGAACATTAGGCTCGAAAAGGAACGATCGACGACGCTCATCGAGACTGTCTTGTATTCGCTTCGTTTATCGGCATCTTACTAATCCTCGTCTTCTTCTTGGTCGTTCGTGTCGTCGTTATGGTGGTACGCGCACGATTCGTGAACGACAGTCTCGTGGAGCGCGTGACCGTTGATGAACGAATGTGCAAGTGAAATAATCGTTATCGGTGGATCGCACTCACGAATGGCCAATTTTCACCACGAAACGACGAATCGCCGTACGCGATCGATTCGCCAATGTCAAGGACGTGGAGTGATTTACGTATCGGAGCGTGCTTATGGGGGAGGATCGCAAAATTCTACGACTTTAAAGTGAGAGAAATGAAACGATGGAGTAAAATGTGTCGGGATCGACGATGATGCGCTACGAATACAAGGTCTACGAAAAAAGTCCATACCCGTTCCGTCGAAACGATGATATCTCCACTAGAAAAGTGACGAGGTTGGACGATCATCGATGCGGGAACGAAGATCAAAGTGGAAGATCCCGTCGAGAGACACGATCGAAGAAACAAAGATTCGAGAATGTCGCGCCTGGACCGGAGGTAACTCGAGGCGCGTTTTTCCAAACTTTCCTCGTCCATTTTGCTCGGGTTTTCTCTCTCGAGAACGAACACGGTGTCATTCCGGGTCGCATCGATCGTGGTTCACCGGCGTCTCCTTCGAATTATCATCGTTTCGACTTGGACGATAGATAGGGACTAAAATCACTACGTTAGATCAAACGAACAGGATGACCCAGGCGAGGAACTCTTTAAAGAAGTTTTACCCGTCGTTCGAATCTTCCCAAAGATACCTGAGAAGCTGCTAACAATAACGTTTTTCCATCGTGTGATCTACGAGGCTCCGAGGGGATCGAAGGTAAGCTCCCAAAAAAAAAAACCCCGCAAACGAAGCCCAATCGCAAATCCCGATTAAAAGGAGCCCTCCGCACTCTACCCACCAATTCCGTATCGACCAAACCGCCTCCATAATCAAGCCGTTAATTTTGTCGTCTTCCGTCGTTTTCAGGTTCTTCCGTTCGAGTATCAGAGAATTCTCGTCGTCATCGTCGTCGTCGTCACAGTCGTCATAATCGTGGTCGAAGACGACGGGGCACTTTTCACCGCGTTTCACCTGCCCGTCCGTTCTTGAAGATAAAGAGGGTCGAGCGGTCTCGCGATGGTTTATGGATTCTACTGACCTGGTATACTATAGAGGGAGACCGAGCTGTCTCTAGAGAAGCGCGCCGAGCCCCCGAGGCTTCCAAGGGGACTCTTACCACACTGGTAGCTGCGAAGCGGCTTGGCCGGCGGCACCCCGCCACCACCTATCCAACCATCCAAAAAACCAAACAAAATACCATGTACCAAGGTGCTCCGTTTAACGCGACGCTTTGTTTTCTCTCTTTCTTCGCTTCTTTTCTCATTGCTTTCTCCTTTCTCTTTACGGATATCGCGCTTCACCGAGACTTCACCAATGGCGTTCGAACGCATACGCGAACTTTATCTCGATCGAGACCGTATTCGCGTCTTTGCGACGTCCGATTAACCTTTTGCGCTCGAGACCTTTTTCTCTGGGGCCTACCAACGATCCCAGACAATTCTTTGCGTATTTGGCGTATCTCGAGAATCCGTTGACCGTTGATAATCGGAGTAATCGGAGTTGATGTAAATAAATATCGTCGCTGCTGAACCTAGCGATGACGAAGAACTATCTCTCGAGCGTAAAGGGTTAATAACGCGTCTTAGGTGTAATTCGTTTGGCGTACAATCTATTACGAACTCTGCCAATTGTATACCAATTTCCATCGATCCTCATCGAAGCGATTCTTTTGAAAAGAAAAACTCATCGTATCGCGAATTCTACGAAGAAAGATCGATGTTTCATCGGATACGTTCTCGTTCGTGACGATCACTGTCCGCTTCTTTCGAACCGTCTGAACTTCTCAACGAGATCTCTAATAACGATTTCTTATTCTTCTTGGAATAAGAAGTTACTGTCGTCTGACTGACGCTTCTCGATGATCTAGCGTTTCGTCAATCGTACGCGATTACGATCGGCGTAAATCAATCTTTTCACCGTTTTTGCGCATCAACTACAGCGACCCAGCGCGGTCCACGCGCACCAGCGAGCCACGTTCGCGTATGCGTCGAAGCTGAAAGCTTTCCATGGATGCGGTTATGCTCGTCTTGCATAACGAAAAGATGAGAAAGTCCTCGAAAGGTCGTTGGTACCCTTTGCGAGCGCGACCATCGCGTTCGATCTGATCCGTTTTGACGACTTACCGAGAGTTTGCGAGGACTCTTCCATTCCTTCCAATTAACGATTAACCATCCACTTCCAAGAGTTATACGCGATAACGATAACGATAAAAACCTCGTGATTTCATTTACAATCGGTCTCGAGCATCTCGTTGATTCGATACTTCATCGCTAATTTCATTTCGTTTCGTCACCGATGCTTTCACCCGGCCGTTTAAAGTTTCTCCAACGAAATTAATTCCCCGTACCCCAACGCGATAAAATAATTAGGTCACCCCGTAAATAACGTCGGGATAATTTCCACAACACTGCATTTCATAATTATTTAATCGCGATAATTCACTTTTCGAAACTCGCGCTAGGAACAAGAACGATTTCCATTTGCAGCAAGCTGATGCGGGTAGTAGTTCGTTCCTTCCCCTCCGATTTTTAATCCATGCGATTGAAAAAGCCGTATTACGGGATGACCTCCTCCCCATAAATATGCACTTATGGAAATACCATTAGCGAACTTGGAAGGCCAGTTTGGAACCAGAAGAAAGCATCGAATTCGACGAGATTTCGCGACTCTCGGCAGTCCAATCGCGCTGGGTACTCGCGTACGCACAGGGAAGAGGCGAAGATGCAACATTCAGCGTGCACGGGTGACGCAAGATAGCTCGTAATGGAGATGCATCGTGAGGGTGCGAGGGTGTGACGGTGCGCATCGATCAGGCTAAAAAGGTTGTAAGAGCAAGGTGGTGATGGTGATGACAGTGATAGTAGTAGTAAGCGTGTGAGGGTTAGAGAAGAAGATATGCGGGAACATAAGCGATGAATTTTTTTTCCTTGGGCGTTATCCAGGCGTCGGAGGTCCAAAACCGGCCTTTCATTTCAAACTGCCGGCCACGCTGGTGTTGTCTCTCTCTCTCTCTCTGTCATTTGGCTCCGATATTTTCATCCAGCCTTCGCGTATCGCGTCGTTACGTAGGATCATTTTTCGCCTACCGCGTTTCACCGTCGCTAATTTCAAATCTACGATTTTCTCTTTCGATCGATATTTATATTTCTCTTTCTCTCTCTCTCTCTGGCTCTTTCGTTATCGTCATCGTACGTCGACGAATTTTAGAAAAGCGTCGTTGACGTTGATGTCGTCATCGTCGTCGTCATTGTTGTCCGAGTCTTCGATTTCAAATTGCAAAAAAAAATAAAAAAAAAGACAAAAGAAGAAAACTGTTAAACGCGTGGAAAGCGCGGTCCAAATTCGCGCAGGCATACCGCGACTTCTCCGTATACCTGGCGTGGTCAGAGTCTTTGGCTGGGTTGGCGTTGCGTTCGGACCCGCGACAACGGACGACGCCGCAGGGCTGTACGCCCTCAATAAAGGCCCACCGCGCGGTAGTGTGCTGCTGCCACCGACGTAATAGCCGCCGCTCCCGGACGTCGAGTTCTTCGCCGTCTGAAAAGAAATATCGCACCGTTAGGATTGTCCTGTTCATAGGGAGGACGCGTTCACCCTCCGTCCTGGCGATTAACAATGCGAGTTTATAAAGGACGACGAAGTGAGACGAAAATTGCAGCTTTTTAACAATTTTACTGCACTCTTTTTTATCATATATGATTCATACGGTCGAACGCTACTCTAGTTAGCCTCGTTAATTCGTAACCATCCGTGAATAAATTTATCGCAATTGGAATATCGTCACGCAGTGATCACTTTGTAAGACGGATGTTACAGAAACAGATAGACAGACCGCTCAGTCGCGTCCTTTGGATCTTAGCCAAATCGTGAAAGCACCTATTAACGCGTAGTTCGGAATCCTGATCTCGTGGAAGGGAAGTCGGTCGAGGCACGATCTTCGTTTGGATAAATTGCGCCATGGGTATGCGTCTTTCTATCCACGTACGATAACGAAGCATAACGAGCCAGCTAAGCTTTCGATGGATCTGTTTCGCAACGATGACGCCTCGGGCTTTGCGGTCACCGAGTAAAAACTACGTTCGACATCTGCATCTACTTGGCCACGAGAACGCGTTTTTCCCTCCTTCTTCTGCATCGACCTAGCGGCAACCAATCGTAAATAAATCGCTTGCGCCCTATCGGTTCGCCTTTTCTTTCCTTTCTTAATATTTCGCCCAATAAAAAAAAGGAAACTGTTACTCAACGTTATAAAAACAAATTTCCATCATTTTTCATCACCTTTCTACATTTATTTCGCATATCATTCAGTAGTAGTCAAAAGACTATTTGAAAATAATGGCGGAAATTCTGATACCCCTGATACAATATTATAGCAACGATAGTTCGATGGTCGTTTTTTTGTCGTTTTGAATTGCGCAATAGGCGTTTGGTCGGGTTCGTATCGGCCTATCGCGTCGCCGACGTAAAAGTTACTTTCTTTTTGCGCCTTTCCGATGACCCAAGGTGTGGTCTCGTTCAATTTTTCACACTCGACACTCTGATGTCATCGCGGAGAGACGTTCGACCGCGAATCTGTATATGGCAGTGGCCGTTGAAACGCGTCGCTTGCATTCTATCGCGAATTGGATTTGGCGTGTGGTTCGAAACAGGAAGCACAGTTTTTAAATGCTGCTGCTTTAAACGCGACGAATATTCGAAAGGTCGGGAAAAAGGGCTTTCTTCCAATTATTACGAAGAATCGACCGATTTAATGTCGATACTGCAGCTGCATAAGTTGTCATCGGTTTCAATTCGTTCTCACGAAATATTAGCCATTTACTACTTCCAACTACTTTTAGAGATAATTTCAACGATCGTGGAAACTATCTGGCATTGCTAGACGAAAATATCGTCGACCAATGCAACAAAGATTTTAAAGAAGTTTACAACTTCGTGCTGGACGTGCTAGACGTAAAATGTTGCAGGGTGTCCATAAACGTTCGGAATTCTTTCTCTTTAAACGCCTCGTAATGCATAAAGAATTCTGGAAGGCACATTTACGAGTTAAACAGTTTCGAAATAAACCAACAAGAATAGGCTAAAAAGTAACTACGATTCCTTTTAAAATAGATATCGTAAAATAGTTCGAATCTTTTATCCGATAGCACGAGGCAATTAGACCGGACGATTTGTCGGGTAGAAAGATGTAGAAAAAATAGTTTAGTCATCGTCGTCGACGCAAGCTTTGTCTCACGAGCAAAAATCGAAAGGCTTCAAATTCGCGAGAGGAACACGGTCTACGCTTTTCTCGAGTCGAATTTCCGCGGTGCGTGCCCGAATTGACCTCGATCTCTCTTCCTTACTCGCGGAGGAGGGACGAAAGTGGATCTCGTGACGTTTGCAGGAGACCAGCAGCTTCAAGAGCGACGCTAACAATAAGGCGCGTAACGACCTTACGAAATTCCGGAGATGGAGCAGCGCGCCTTCGAAGGTGCGGTTCGATCTTTGCCGACGCAGTGACGGCTCGACTTCCGTTCTAGAGGAAACGCGGCCTTCTGCCGGTCCTCGACGATATCCGGTTGCGCGCGAATCGACGATCCGATTTTGGAGAATTAGTCCACAGCTTTTTCGCGCACTTTTTCGTGACGGTTATCTTCGAGAATTGTAAATGATTTGCATAAATCGTAATAATTATCGTTGAGAAAGGAATATTTCTATCGCGAGTGTCTTGACCGTGATCATCCCGTGTTTTGACTGTATCGTTTGCAAAGGATTTTCATAATTCGGAACAACTATCGTTGCGAAAGGAATATTTTTATCGCGAGTGTCTTGTTCACGATCGCCTTCAATTTCAACTGAATTTCTTGCAAAGGATTTCTATAAATCGGAATAATTACCGTTGCGAATATTTTTATCGCGAGTGTCTTGTTCGCGATCGTAACGCATGGATTCTCACATCAAGGGACTTTGAAGTGAGAAATAATGATAATTACGAAATATTTTATTCTATTAGAAGTTGCCCGCTCATTATCGCTGAGTATTAACTATTTTTTGAAAGGGAAACATTCCAAAGCGTGAAAACGATTGTTTTTATCGGAAGTTATCCGTTTGCGATCGCCAAGTGTTAAGTATCAAAATTGCAAAAGTATCTAAAGTGAAAGTATGCATTGCGAAGCGTTAGAATTTATCAAACATCTCAAATTTCGTTCGCTTAAATATATTTGGCTGTTAAAACACGTCCAAGTCCTTGTGAAACGATGACTCGAGACGTTCTTTCGAAAGGCATCTCGTTTCTTACCAATAAGATGAAATTCACGAGGTATCGTTTTCTACGATGAAGTGATTACACGAGATGCGTACAATTCCTACCACTGTCGACACTTCCATTACTCCTAATGAATTATCTAATTATTTCAAACTCGGTAAAATGATTCGTACAAAGCGGTCTGCAACTAATCTAAAAGGAAAATTACAAAAGTCACGAATTATTAAAATAATAGCGAATGTACAAGATCGGACACCATTAGGACAATCTACAGCACTCGAATGTGGTCTTCGATATACGAGCCGTTCGGTGCACACATCGATTAACTCCATAAAACAAAAAGTGGAGAAATGCCAGCTACCGAATACGAGTCGATTATTACAACGAGTTACGTTAGAATACGAAGTTAGTCGG
>JAITYT010000093.1:574216-587492 GCA_025433975.1 Liostenogaster flavolineata | reverse complement strand
AAAAAAAAAGGCGTGACGCGTGGCCGTTATAAGTATGACATGCACGCCTCGTTCTGTTATGCCCTATTACGGGACGGTAATTCGTCGTTTCCAATTGTCAACGGCGAGAGTAACATTATGCTGTAATATCATCGAGTCGGGTGTGTGTAATTATCGCGTGTACCATGCGGCTATAATACGTACGACTTATTCGTACCATGAAGAAGCGATACGACCATGGCCGTGTGAACGAGGCCTTAACCCTTATTGTACATTGAATCGAGACAGCGACGTGTCTTCACTTCGTAACCGTAATTATCGAGAAGCGATAGAATATTTGGATGTTAGATTCTTCGCTATCGACAACAACAGAGAAATAAATAACTATAACAGATCCGTAATAAATATAAGAATTTAAATCATTTTATTTCGTACGTTCATTACGAAATTTATTTAAAAAATGTAGAGGAAGTAAAAAAGCTTTATATAGGCTTATTGGTTTAATTTTCCGCATTTTATTCTTTTTTAAAATTAATTTTTCGTAACAATATTTACTATCCAAGTAAGAAATGAGCGAATATTGAATAAGGCAGTAAAATTAATTTATACAGAAAATAATGGAAATATTTTTTATATTCCATAAATAAAATGCTTAGTTTTACATAAAAACTTGAAATTAAATTTTTTAATATTCTAGAAAAATCGCGCGTGTTTATGAAATTTTCGGATTACATAAAATAACGTTAGGTCGAGATTTCAAGCACCCGAAAGAGTGCTAAAATTAGGTAGCCTTTACCCTACTCCTTATGCGGAACTGTTTCGCGTTACACGAACATCCGTCGTAATTTTCTTACCACGTTATACGGGATTCTATCGCACATGCATACGTATACAATATATTACGTCGGGTATATAGCACTTGGAGGGAACGTGCGAGCAAACAAGCAACCGACCGACCGATTTTTTGGAGTGGAATGAATGGCGGTGAACGGAGAATGCGAATTAATAATAAGCTTGCTTCGTGGAGCGTAGGAACGCGACAGGAGTTGGTGATTGGAATACGAAGCAAGGGGAGCGTGATAAAAGTGTCACGTATTGCGGAAGTTTCCTTCGATAATGCGATTCTAGATTCCAATCCTATGACGTTAGACTTTACGGGAATATTATTATTAATATTATTATTATTGCTATAATTATCGAGTGAAAATTTAAAAGCCACGAGGAATGAAAACTTCGACGTTCTACCGAAAACTACACGATGGATTGTCGGAGAGAGAGAGAGAGACGAATTAATTTCGAAGGAAGTAAAGAGTGCGGAGCAATTTGAGGCGATCACGGAGGAAAGGTTTCTCGCGTATCGCCGATTGGAAGAAAATCGTAGGATGTAACTGACGAGAAAAGTTGGGATCGGCCTCGGATGAAAGATAGACGTCGACATTGAGGGAGACGCGGATCTAGCGCGTGTGAACGCGTTCTACGAGAAAACTTACGTTTCGACGTCCACGAGGCGAAGTACGACGGAACGAAAGAGACGAGAGAAACGAGAGAAACGATGGTTCGTAGTGAGACCAAGGTAACGCGACGAAGGGGCAATGCGAGAGAGGAAAAGAAAAGGAACGAAAAAGAGAGGAGAAAGCGAGGCATTGTCCGCTCGTTCGAACTATCGGGGAAATCAGATTTGCATTTGCACGAAGACAAGAGGCAATATTTTAATATCAACTGGTTTCACGGAAGATCTTTCACGCGATGGAATCGTTGTCAAAATCGCGTAGGTGTCTGCAATGAGACGTTAGTATCCATAGATATATCCTCACTAACGGGGAACCACTGCGGATTTCATACGGATAAGGACTTAACCAGAAGTCGCTGGAATTATCGTTGGACTCGTGAGTCGTAGTCAAAGTCGCCTAAGTGCTTGGAACGAAACCTCGGTGTGTATCGATATATTCTCATTAAGGGGGGAAGCAACGTGGATTTTGTACGGATAAGGACTTAGCCAGAGGTCGATGGAATTATCGTTGGACTCGCGAATCGTTGTCAAAGTCGCGTAGGTGTTTGGAAGGAAAAGCTCGGTATGCATCGATATATTCCTATTAAGGGGTATCGACGTGGATTTTATACGGATAAGGACTTACGCAGAAGTCGATCGATTAAACGACGAGGCAGGAAGGAGCACCGGAATTACGTATCGTCACGCGATATCCTGTTGCATGGCCATGGAGCTCTAGCTGCTTCGTAATACCGTACGAATCCCCTTAGGGGAAATAAGGGAAATCCGCACCCGTTTATACGTCACGCTTCTTCTTGCGTTTTTCTAATAAATAAGTATCCACTTTCCAAGTAATCGTAGGTAAAGTGAATTTTACTTTCATCGTAAACGATTGGAGGCCTTGTATCCTCGATAAAAGAAAAGTAATCTACCAAAGATCTATCGTACGTCCTAATCAACTTCGACGGTTCTTCGACGTCGAATTTTGCAGGAAAAACGTTAAATAGAAGTTGAAAGAAAAGTGGCGAAGCGAACGTTTTGGAACGCGTCAGCGAAGATTTCGCAAGATCTCCCAATGTCGATAACCTCCTCAACGACGACGTGTCCTCGTGTCTCTACGGTCGCACTTCATCGGTCGAACCCACGCATCGCATTTGCCAACGCGCGTAATTATATCGTCTCGCGATGCAACAAAGAGCCGCAGCAACGGTATTTCCCGCTGGAGAAACGGCGAGCAGCGGCACGCCTAGCGTCTCGAGAAAGCACATCGCTTCTTGCGGCGCTTTCGCGCCTCTACTTCGTTTTTCGTTCATCGAGTCGCTTTGTAACGGCATTCATTTTTCCTTTTCCTTTTTTCTTCCGGGCGATTGCCAATACAAACTAAAATAGCATTCATAGCCGAGTCGTTTCTGAGAGGGAGTGTTGGATTATTTCAAATGAAATACAACAACGCGTCCTTTCGAGTTGCGAAATGAGAATTTGAATATTATTTTCTGGTGACCCATTTCTAGCACCATCGGAAAGTAATTTTTATTCGAATCTTACACAAATCTCATAAAAGTGTGCGCGTGTAGTCGATACACCTTGGTATTATAAATAACCTAAATCTAATTAATCCAATCGACTAAGTTATACCGTAAGAGTCTTTCGTAAAAAATAAGAGGCAAAGTACCAAACCGACTCTACAAAGACGTGCTCGCGCAGTTGCTCTTGAGACTAAAGATCACCATCGAACCCAAGAGAAAAATCTACGAATCACGGGACTAATTTTCTCGTTCTCGATCGTTTCGTGGTCGATCTTCACGAAGTACGATCTCGTTCTAAAACATTTGCCGCCGCTATGAAACTATGAAAAGCCGACGAAGGAAATCGATTAGAGTTCCTGCGGACGTCTTTGCGAGTCCTTCAGTCCTTCGAGAGCAAGGTGGACGCAACGACGGTGCGAGACTAGACGAGTGAACGCATCGAACGGTGCAAAAGGCGAATCAGCAGCACCTGGTAGGAGGCGTACGTGCCTCTTACGAGTTTACGAGGTATACGGTAAGCAGCACCAGGAGCGGGCAGTTACCTTTCTGTTTCGAGACCGCGAGGATCTGCCTGTCTGCCTGCCTGCCTGCCTGCCTGCCAGCCTGTCTCCCTCCCTTCGATCGTGGTATCAACGTTTCTCGTTCCTACGACTTCTCTCGGTGAGTATCTCTTCGTTGAGTCTCGTTAAACGCATCTCCTTTTGCTTATCTTTTTATTTTTCTTGTTTACCCCTTTTAATCGCAAACAAATTTCGAGGCACGATAATTAAACACTGGATAGAGATCCGTTTTGAGATTTATTTTGGACCTGAAACAATTTGACGTCGATTCTTGAGAAATATAGTTGAATCGCTGCCGAAAGCGGTAGTAGAAATGGAAGAATAATCGAATTCGATACAATTAATTTTGAAGATACCGCAAAGAGAAGAAAGAAAGAAAGAAAGAAAGAAATTCTTTCCTTACGCGTTCCCCTCTTCTTCCCGAGCTTTTTATTGGATCTAGCAGACGAAGGCTTCCACGCGTGGCACGTGTTCGCACTCACGCACGGAATCCCTCCGCAAGAGCGAAGTAATCGTTGTAACGATGTCGATGTCGCATCGAGGACGCGCTTTTGGAATCTCTCGTAGCAGTCGTTAGGAAGATGGACGATATCGGCGCGAACGAGCGCGACAAGTCGGTCGTTACGGGAACGACCGATAGCCGAGCGTGACGATAACGAGAACGAGATTCGCAAACGCATAATGGCAGAAACAAAAGAGCGTATGTTCCGACGCAATTCCACGTGGATCCAACAATGATCGAATAATAATAAATAATTGAAATAAAATCGGGCTAAAAGGTCGAGATAAGTTCGAAGATGAATTCGAAGATGTCGCGACAATAACGAAAGCGATAAGAACGAAAGGAAGCGATGAATAAGATGTAAACGAAGAAGAAAGCGAAAAATGACGATGATAAATGCGACGAAAATAAGAAAAGCTACGAAAACACGACGAATACGTCGCGAGAGAGTAAAGAACGCGAGGAACTCGACGCGGGAGAGCAAAAAAATGAATCGAGTCTCGTTGAAATCTGCTGGACTTCCTACCTTTCTTTACTTTCGTTTTGGATCTTTTCGTCCGGATCGCCTCTCTCCCTTCCCCCTCCTTTCCCTCCGGTTTCCTCGGCGAGAATCGATCGACTCGTACGCGTACGCGGCGATCCTTGGAACGGTCGCTAATGGCGCGAGACGAAAGCTTTCGATTTACGGCGATTGCGTCCCGTCAGTGGAACGCGTCCTATCGCGTAAACTTCTTTCGCGATACTCGTCAAAGATGAGGAAGGATGAGAAAGAAGAATCGCAATCCGCATCCGACGATCGTCGCTGCAGAAGCAAATTTCTGCTCCAGATCCGTCGCTTTGATCCAGATTATCGCGCGAGACGCTCATTATCGTTCCAGAGGCAGATTTTCGCGCACGTATGATAAAAATCCCGTCTAATTTCGATTATTTTTCCTCTTTGGTTTCTTTCCTTCATAAATCACGCGTTAAGAATCCTTCGAAATCGGTACCGAAGTCGAATTCGATCGTCGTAGGCGTTTCGCTTCGCCTCGAAATCGACGGTACGTTCCTGTTGCTGGAAAAACACGGCGGAGGATGAAAAGAAAAGCCGCGGCAAGAGGATCGTCCGATTACTCTTGCTCGAAGAGCACGATGGAGAAGGAAGGGAAAAAGTGGCAACGGAATCCAGTTTGGATCGAGTCGCGTTTCCATCCGCGAGATTCTAGGCAAAGTGCGCGTCGGTCACGATGCGAAGTGATTCGGTTTCGGAAAGAAAGCGACATCGACTAATTCCATCTCGATCGAGTCGCTCCTTTTGCCGCATTAATTAAGAAAACATTTTCTTAGACTCGAATAGAACCGATGACGCGCATGAAAGTGGGAAATCTCGGCTTCGCCCGTGCAATCTCTCCCTTCTTTTCGATCTGGCCTAAGAAAACGCTTTCGACGCGCGTTGTCGTCCGACACCTTCGACGATCTCGTCGAAGCGCGTAAAGAATTCGTGAGAATGGTAATCGACCTGCCCGTCCACCTCGGATAGAATTTATACGCGTGGAAAGGCACCTTCGTGTAAACTAGATTCCGCCACGGCGATTCTTACGTAAGGCGTGCTCGTCGCTTCTTTGGATCCAGTGGCTATCGCGCGAAGAACGAGAGATCGTTCAGTTTTCACGCAATGGAAGCTAAAATCTGAATGGATCGATCGCGTCATCGTTGTAAAAAAAGCAAAAAAAAGTACAAGAGAAAACAAAAAGGGATGAAATTCGTAAAGTTCGATTTAAAAATTTCAACGAAAATGAAAAGTTTCCGCTACTCGTTGTCTATTATTATAAAAGAAACAGAGCTATCACACTCATTAGTTTAACGAGGATAAACTTCTACTTTTCTACTTTTGACTAAACTGTACTTGAATTCTTGCCGTTACGAGCGCATAAATTGTACGCGATATGTTCCGATTAAAATATAAAATTAGGTCGAGTCACCGTTGACTCGCGATGCAGATAGGCAGATAATTCGTAATAAACGAATATAATTTTGTTACTTAACGAAAGAAATAAATATCCGATTAAAACGCCGAAGTTATTTACGACTCGACCTAGTACTTACATTACGTCCGTCTATGCATTCGTTGTATCGAGTCATATGGTCGTTACCGTTTCTATCTTAATAAGAAATATGGAAATATCGTCGTCGTAATGCGACTTTTTTATCGACGTCGTAAATTTTAATGGAGATTAGAACGTAAGGGTGAAAATGGGTAGCGACTTTTCATGAAAATTTACAAGCGGCCAAAGAAGGCTTTCAATTGTACGAATCCTACGTACGACATACGAGTTTTGGATGTCGATCGACGAATTTTTTTATCGAAACACGAAAAAAGGAAACTCCTATTTGTACAAGCTCCACGCGAGATACGAGTTTCTGATGGAAATCAAGAAATTTGCTTACGATGTCGACCATTGCGTCAAAAATTGTGATCGAACGAGCGAAACGAATACAAAATGGGACTCGAGACTAACAGGTTTTATACCAACGGACGTTCTCTGTTGCGACGAGGCATCGAAGAGAGGCCGAATATCGCGTCTACGCGTATGGAAATTCAACGTTGATTCGACAAGAACTCCGTTTCTAACAGAGACTACTACGGCCATTTTCTGACGATAATCTCTTCTCGTCTCTATCACTCTCGCCGTGCAAAAGTAACGATTTTCACGCGAGAGAACGAATAATATCGTCCAATCTTCGTTAACGATCGTTAATTCCTTTAAAATTACTGACGAATCTATTTCGACGTGCGGCTATGTCGTGCCGCGACAGCAAATAATTCGGATGTACCGTACACGTTTGAACGAACGACTAATGAATTTAATCTCCGCGCCCTCGTTAGCTGCAAACGCGAAACTGGAAGTCAGTGCGACAGCCTCGATGCAAGCAACGATTATCCAATTACGATCGATTCGTTTATTCCACGTATAAATTGTTCCATTATCAATTATTTAATATTCTCCAAAACGTTCGACATCCAAGAGATCCACTTCGACGAGTTAATTTAAGCGAAAGAAAAGAAAATATTTGTCGAGATGAAACACATTTGACAACGTCAATGGCTAACCGATGGATGACAAAAATTCTCCTTTTCTCGAGATACTCGTGACGAAGAGTCGGACTTGGCAGCCAACGAGAAAGGCAGTCGGTCGAGAACCGCGTCCACGCAACGACGACGACGACGACGACGACGACGACGAGGAAGTAAACGCGAGATTCCTCCGCTCGTTAGACCAAAAAACGAGAGAACAAAGGACACGCGAATCACAGCACGTTAGTCCCCCTTTCGACGTCGTAGAACGCATTTTCACTTTCCCGCGCGTCAGAGCGGCGCAAGGCCGCACGGCGCTACGTCGTGTCTTATGCTCGATCTTCCGGTCGACTCAGACAATAGTCGGTGAAAATGACTGCGATGATCGTAATCCGTCTCGTGGCTACGAGCAAGAGCCTTTCGGCGTGTCTGCCCCTTACGGAAACTTATCCGCCTTCTGTGAATTCTTTCCTTCTTGTGCCATTCACTGCAAGGAAAGTCGACCTTTCCAATGTTTTTATTGCCCCCTTCGGAAAGTCTCCACCGATCAAAGATATGCATATTTATAAATTAAACAAAATATATGTCGTATTATATTTTAATTTATCGTTTTATACGTTTACTAAATTTTGTATCCGATTTCGAATCTAGACTCTCAGCGCTCGATTTTTCTCGTGGGTATTGTCTTAAGATAATTAAAGCTTATGTTTATATTCGTAGATTAAAAAAAAAACTTTGGAGACTTTCCGAATAACTCAATAAATTAGACGTCGTTTTCGTTGGCTTTAAAACTTGTTAAAAAAGGAGATTTGCCACATCACTCGAGAAAGGCAATGTATTTACATTTGCTTTCAGGAATAACATACGTTAGCCCTCGAAATTCACGGCTTTTTCCCGAGCGGAGAGGGCAAGCAACCGTGACTGCTCGTGTAGGCGGTACGATTGGCGAGGCCTCGTCGAACGACGCAATTCATCATTTACCGGGACTTAGCTAAGGCTTAATGATTCCACCTCCTCGCGATGCCCCGTGGATGAGCGCCGAGACACGTAACGAAGAGGGTCGCTTCCCCCTCTTACCGGGTGTCGGGGATAGGCTTAACCAACAGCGACGATTCGTGATCGGCGAAGAGCAAGCGGGGGTGGTCTTTTCAAGTCGAAGCGACGCGTATGAACGCGCGGTCGCGGCGCATCTTACCTCATCGAGGAAGCTACGCTAACTCTTTGAGTTGAATTTTTCTTCGTCTTCCTTTTCTTGCCTCGCTTAATTCACTATCGTCGCGCGGATACGCACGCGTCCGATACATAATGCACGAGATATTATATCGCCGTATCCCTTTTTGCGGAAGCCCGACTTGAAAAGGCACCTTGCCCCGTGCCACTCGTTATTCGTATTCAAGAGAGACTACTTCCATTCCTTACGGGATCTTAACGACGAGCCTTTTTCGTCTCGGTGCGTTGCGCGAGCACTGTTACGGATAACCGTCGGCTTTATAACAAATTCTTTCCTACTCGTTAGTCCTAATTGTTGCCGATCCTCCAAGAAATGGATTTATTAGGTCGCTTAATACGAAAGGATGGATTTCTTATCGTTTGCGAATCGGTCAGAAAAGAGCGATGTAAAAGTCAAATTGAAAATCAATATTTACAAATTAAACGTATCGAAGAAATATAAAAATGAATTTTTCCTCTACACGGCCTAATAATACGATTAACGGTAATAGATTCGACCCGACAGTAGGATGGAAAAAGCTTGCGACAATCGTTCGAATAAACATTAGGAGATGCGATGGAAAGAGATAAAGCTCGAGGTGGAGGAGCAAAGGATGCGAAGGACGAGGAGGGGACTCCTCTTGGTTTCGAACGAACGACCATAACTTTCTCTTTTCTCGACAGACAAGGTAAGAAGGCGGCACGAGTTCCTCGAGGATGACGAGTCGCTCGGTGGTCCGGCGGCTGTTGGCGGCGTGTTACGTCCTCGTGGGCGTCGCGACGCTCCGCGTCGACGCCATCTCCTCTCCGTGGCGGCCAATTTCGCCGCCCATAGCGACTGCCAGCATCATCCATCGAGAGGCCGCGATTTACGGAAATCTGCAACCCGAGGCGGCCTTCGACGTCGATTCCGCCCAACGACAGATCGTCGCTTCCTCCTTGTCGACTGGTCGAAATCACTGCGCCCTTTACAAGGTCTCCATGGCGCAACAGCTCTATTTCGAGGTGAGTCGATCTTAACAATTTCGATTTTTCCCTCCCTTCCTTCCTCCCTTTTCACTTTTGTCTGTCTCGTTACGTTCGTCTCATTTTTTCGCGTTTTTTTTTCTTCGTCGAGTCCTTAACATAGAATATGGAACGTAGAGAGTCGCGGCAAGAATTTGGGTCGAAGACGAGAAACACGAGCTCGACATTTTCTCACTTCGCTCCATACGTTCGAGCGTTTGGATATACACAATTACCTAGAGTTACTTAGGCTATTTTTTATTATTAGTTTATCGCTAATTTAATTCCACCGACGGATGAAAAACTGAAAGAGAGGAAGCATTGCCACTCCCTTTCGATATCGATATATCGAAACGTCCGGAGACGATTATTTTCCATCGGTTTTTATAATTCCTTTCGTTAATTGGGACGTGACACGGTCGAGCTCCGATATTTAATTAATTAATTAATTAATTACGACATTCCGCGCTAGATCTCCTTTTTGCACGGATCGATCCTAAGCGCGAACCTGGCGACATCCTCTTGAAATTCGAAATCTCTTGAAAAATGAGGTGAAAAGAACGTCGTTGAACCTTTTACAAGAGCTGGTGGAGTACGTAAGGAGGAACTTTCGCACGTAAATGGCGAATCGACTAAACGAATAAATTCGTGTAAAATCGTGCAACACGCGCGCCCTAACTAGAGTCAATTCGAGAAAACGCGCCGTTAGATAGGCGAAGGATTCCTCGTGACGCGAGCAACGCCGCGGGGTCAACGCAAATTCCACGTTTCGCCTCACGCTCAAGAGAGTCTGGAGCGCGCGTCCGCTTCGACGAAAGTCAAGGAGAAAACTTGGATCGTTCCTTCGTGCGCCGGAGGATGTCGTGCGATCGGAAAAGATCACGCGACTAAACGGACAAAAGTAGTCCTGCCGAGACACGAGTTTCGATCTTTTCCGCCTCCGCGAGATTCTGGACAATTCATTGCTTTAACTATTTCCTTTTCTAATTGCTTGACAATTAAGAAATTTTCGAAAGTCCATTTCGAAGAACAATTCATCTTTTTTATTCGTTCGGTGAATTGCCGTGCTTCGAAAGACAGGAAAACGGAACGCTTGTGAATTTCCCTGCGTTTCTTGCCGCGCTAGTCGCTAATCATAGCTCGCGATAGTTCAGTAGAATTTATCGATCGTAAGACGTTGCAAGTTAATCGCGCGGTGATCGAGTTTATCTCCATGCTTTCCGTGGCGTGAGAACGTACGCCATATTTCAGACGTTGTTATTGCTTGCTGGTAGAAATATTCACGTAGAAAGTTTAAAGCGCCTTTTCGCGTCGTTGCTTTGGAAATGATTGCGAAGATTTTATCCTTCTTTTCTCGGAACCTCTATCGATTCAAATTCCAACGGTGAAAGCGAAGCTTACGAGAAGAAGATTTTTTTCAAATTCTAAATATTTTCTTTCTACGGCACGAAACGAAGCTCAAAGCTGGAAAATGCAGCAAGAATGGTGAATTCTTGTATTTTTCCGCGCCATTCGTTCGACGCGAAGTTGTGCAACCGTCGACTAAACGGAATGCGCGCGTGTTTCTTTAACATCGAATCCAATTCCTCGATCGTGTCGTAAATCGTAACGAATTTCCTCGCGACGATTACGTCCGCTCATTCCGCGCGATCTTGCGTCTCGGTTAGGATGAAAAGAAATGGTAGAAAATAAAGGACGCGTTTACGGTGGGAAAGGGACGAGAAAAGAAAGGAATGAAGACGGAGAGAAAAAAACAAGCTTTGACTCTCGGGCGACACGGACGCGTTACTTAATGCGTTTCCATGACCAAATATCCGTCGGTCGAGGCGTAATCGCTGCTGCCGCCTCGTTCGACGTCGTTTCGCAACGATTTTTTTCCGCGCGCTGCCGCGTCGTTTCGCACGTAGGAGTCCAATTTTTTCTCATCTCTCGTCGTTATTTTACAATCGTTCTCGATTATCAATATCATTGCGTTACGAGGTTACGAAGGTGCAAAAAGTCTTCGATCGCGTGTACGCTCGCTTACGCGAAGACGAAGCAATTTTCCAGCACGACGGTTCAAACGTACGAATCCGACGAATGTAAAGCGCAAGTTTGTCTCGGTGCTGGTTTTGAATTGTACGATGATTTGATCGGTAAGAAGAGAGCGTGTTAACTCATCGTGAAAGGTTCTATCTAACTACCGAGTAATTATCTGCTGCGAGGTGTTTCAAAATTGCACGGAACGAATCGAGAAACGAGCATTTTACAGGTCGAAAAAAATAGAAAAGCGACTTTTCACCGTGGCGCGAACTACGAACAAAAGGGAGAAAAGGAGGAAAGAGATGAGAAAATAAATAGAATAAAATCAAATAAAAGGAGATTGGCTTGACTTTTTTATTTCACACCGAACGATCTCGTTGTCGCGATCGACTGAAATTTCTAGAGAGTCGAGTACAACGCGTCTTTGGACGAAAAAGAACGCGTTCCTTGTTAACGAGAATGCCGAACCGGTTTAGGTTAAAATCGTTCCGTAATCGAGAGCCGAGGCGCGTTTATACGCGAGCATCGATGTGGTTACGCGTGTCACGCAACGTGACAGCCGGAAAGGCGGCTGATGGGTGAAAGGGGAAAAGGGTATCGCGTTAACGACCGCCTCCAGCCCTCCAGGCACTTCCATCGACAACGACTCGTTCTATAATCGACGCCGATCGTTGGCGACTTCTTCCTCGTCGTAAGGTCTGGCGAATTCGACGCGACGAAATTGAGCGACGGTTTCGATCTCGCGCGACCGTCTTGCTTCGTTATCTCTTCACTTTCTCCACCTACGCGCACTTTAGAGCTCGTTAGTCGCTCGATAACCCGTTCTTCTGGCCGGACATTGGCACGGATGTTTCTTCCAGACTTTCCTCTTCTTCCTTCTTTTCTTCTTCTTCTTCTTTTATTTATAAAATTCGAACGAAAGTTATTTGGATCGTTGGCGTTGTCTCGTGTGGCGCGTAATGGAATCGTCATTCGGTAGAACGAGATCGTAACGAGAAATTTAACCTTTAATCCTCGCACGCGAACGCATGCCACTGCCGTTCAATGTCGAGCGACATTCAACCGTACGTCGCTCACGTAACTGCGATCCGTGTGGTAACACGCTCTCTCACTGTCAAGGATATTTAACACCGTATTGCAAAAACCAACGTCGAAACATTGTGCCCGATCCGACCGGATCTAGAGAGAAACTCAAAGTCCTTCGGAAGAAAATCTCTACGATACGACACGATTCTTTAAATATTATCGTACAAAGTGTAAATATATCAAAATATCTGCAAAGATATTCGCGAATAAGAGAAAAACGATAACTGAAAGAAGAGTAATTTAGAGTTGCGGTGCTAGAACTTGGAAGAGGCACAAGAAACGTTAGAACTTTCAAACGTATTAAACGTCTAACCACTCGAGCAATCGCTTCGCCAATGATGAGAAATCCGACATTTCGTATTGCACGACCCAACACGTTCAGTGTCTTTCACGAATAATTTAATTTTCGATCGAATCTACGAGCTAATAAAATGTCTGACTGCGTTCACTCTTGCGTTTCCAGTACATCCATTACAAGATCGACCTGCCGGACATCAAGGAGTTCACCCTCTGCATGTGGGCCAAGTTTCACAATCACACGAACGACCATCCGTTGTTCTCTTACGCAGGTGAGAAGCAGGCGTCGGCCCGATAGCCGAGCACGGAAAAAAGAAACGGCCGCTCCTCTTTTCGCTTCTTTTTTCCTTTCACATTCTTATTTCACCCCGTGCGTAGAACCGCGGACCTCTCCAAGAGCGAAAGTAACTCACCGACGGATCGCGTCGTCGTGAGAACCGTCTCGATGACTCACGACGTCGTGGAAGTGACGTCGGTTTCGGCGGTGCGGAGAGCAACGAACGAAAGGAGAAGGCGGCTGAAGAAAGAAGGGAGGAGGAAGCTTTC
>JAITYT010000093.1:553904-566095 GCA_025433975.1 Liostenogaster flavolineata | reverse complement strand
AAAAAAAAAAAAAAAAAAAAAAAAAAAAAAAATTTTAAAGGATGGAAATCCGGTCGAATTTTTCCCGCCTCCTTTACGTAAACCACCGTTCGTCCCAGTTTCGAACTTTCGATACCCTACGCGATAGACTCCCCTCCCCCCTCTCTTATGTGTGCAGAGCTGCAAGCTTCCAGTCGCAAATAGACTTTCGTTTATGGGTCGTGAGTTACCTAGTGGTCGCTCCAAAGTCTTACTGGGCGTCCTGACGACGGGTAAGCTGCTCCTCTGTTTGCCACCGCGTCGAAACCCAGTACTGGAGGTCTCCACCTCGGACATGATGCCCGGGTCGTCATCGAAAAGCATCGTCGAAGAGGGGGGCGGATACCCACGGGGAAGAGGCGACTGAAAATATCCAAAGTCAATCGATATGGGTAACGGAGGGCCCTGACTACTACGGCTGTTAGCCAACCAATAGCGAGTGGAAAATAGAAAATGGAGATATAAGAAAGATCACCGCTTCTTCGTCGTAATCCAATCGGACGTTTTGGCTGGTGGATAGACCGATCGTTGCTCGTACGACAGTTAGCGTCTTCACGATAGAGACAATATCAAAACGATCAAAAAAGAAGGAAGAACGAGAGACGATTAGACGTTAAGAAAAGATAACTCGATGGCAACGACGAAGGATGTAACGATCGGGAGATATGTCGGCATGCTGTCGTGCGATTTTTCAAAAATGAAAGAGAAAGAGAGAGAGAGAAACATAAAAATTCAAAACGAAGGTAGTAATCGTAAGGGGGAAAATATTACCTTTCTCTGGCGAGACTTGGTCCCCATCTGTTCGAGCGGCGCCGGATACACGGAAACGGAAACACACACAGAGAAGTAAACCAGGTTAGACGTGTCACCCGCATAAAGGAGAAGAATGATCTAGCTGGAAAAGCTCTTTTGGAGGGTTTGGTCGGACTCGCGTCTCATCGACGGGTCCATATAGCGTGGTAACGCGACAGTTCCTGTGGGGGAGGCTAACGCATAGACTTCTACTTACGTGGTCGTTCCGTTCGCGTGACTCTGACCTTCCGCGCTCCATAGCAATTCAGCCATGATTTCTATCGGCAAGCGGAAGTTCTAACGCGAAAGGAAGGAGAAAATATAATACGATAAAAAGTAAAGTACGATTGAAAGTAAAGTCTCGTTCTACGAGCTTCCAACAAATTGTCGGAGAAAATATACATGTATACGCGCGTACAGCCTCCGAGAATCGGAGAAACGTATCGAACGAAGCGACCTTTCGGTAGGTGAATCGCGAATCGAGCGCAAACGGTTCTCCGATAAAAATAAGGAAAAGAAAGGAGAAACGATTTCTCGAAAATTCCCTCCAAGTCGAAGTCTATGCGAGATAGTGCGCGTGGGGTGGGGTATTTGCGTGAGACTCGACGATTGAAAAAAAAGGGAGATCGTGGTAGTACGTATAACGATCTTGATAACGTTTTAAAGAGACAAAGACTACAACTGGGCGAGCGAGCGAGTGGGCGTGGTAAAACGGTAAGAATAAAATGCAAAACCGAAGAAACGAGCAAGGGTGAAACTTCAATGGAAAGTCAAGAAGAAAGTGGGAAAGAAAAACAACGAGAAAGAAAAGAGGAAGAAAGAAGTACAGTGTCTCGTTCGATAGGAGTCGCCATAGGCGCCATGTTGATAAAAGTAGCTAGCATTCGCTTTTATCGTTCAGTATTATCACCACCGGTGCCTCGTCTTAACTATCTTTACTACATTTATTTTGTATCTTCCACTTTCTCTTCTTTTTCCCTTCCTACCTCTCCCTCCTTCCTCCTTCATCTTGCTTTAGGACTTTAATAATCGATCGATATCTCTCGACGAGAGTTCCGAGCGATTTGGTCGGATTTTTAACGACAATGATTATTATTATTAAAATCATTATCACCCTCGTTGCCATAAGACCAGCAACCGAAGGTCTTCCACTCGAAGAGGCCAATTCACGTTTCGCTTGGTACGAAAGGAAAAATTTCGCACTGTTCATCGTTTGAAATAAAGGTCTCTGCCTCGCGCTTTTTGAGAACAGCAGCTAAAAATCGAAGGAAAAGAAACCAAAGCAAGGTACGACTGGCTGGCTGGATGGATAGAGAGACGCGTAGATGGATTAGATGGATCGATGATGGGTGAATGGACATGGATGACTGGATAGATGGATGGACAGATGCATAGATGGATCTAAGGGAAGGTAAGCCTGGAAGAGAGACAGAGAGATTGTGTGTGTGTGTGTGTGTATGTACGAGGAGTGGACAGGGGGCGTCAATTACGGTCGTCGTCGGTTTCGACGATGACGTAACTCTCCTCTAGCACTCGACGGGCCAAGCGTTAAGGTCGATCATCTCTGGCGCGCGCCCCACCCATTCACCGTCGAGAATCCAGCTTCTAAAGTGCTCTCGATCCTCGATAACCGCGCGCCAACTTCGAGACTCGATAGCATCTGCGCGGACTCGATAAAGACGACGTCCTTGGATAATCGCTCGCCACTATCGTCGATTTTGAAGGTCCAAAAGCAATTTAATACTAGAATTAGCAATAATGTTAAAACGACAAGTTCGTCATCTTTCATAATTATGACTAGTCCAAGATCTTTGCTCGAACGTACCTTTTCTTTTTACACTTTTGGCGTAAATGGGGAAAAAATAAATTCGTGCAAATTCTTTCGCTTATTATTTACTTCAATGTCAAAATGACTCCTATCCGCGTTCGATCGTAGAAAGGATAACTTTTTGAAGATCAGCCACGATAGGAATGGGTATATACGAAATGTCAATAGGATCAGAATTAAATAAATTGTCTTTTCACGATCGAGTCGTTTTGACTCCCGTGGAACAGAAAATAATCGCTTCATCGAGCGAAGCTTCTAGAGAAATGTTAGATTTTGACCTTCTTTCGAACCAAACGTTCACCATTAAGACGAACGAAAATACACGATGTTCCATCGTGCATGTAAAACGAAGCACCATCTACTTCTTAATTTGTTCGAATTCTTCGAGTGTCGCTTGAAAGAAGTTCGAATGGATAAAAATGAGCGGAACGAGGCTAAGGCGAAGTCGGCCGACGGGATTCGGGTAGGTAAAAAAGGGTGGCAGGAACACAACCGTACCACCTTGGGAATAATACAACAATTGGCACGTTCATAATCGCGGAAACAATCGTAATTCGGTCGTTAACGAAAGGTTCGCCGAGCTTCGAAGCGTTTACCATTAAGAAATTTCGCGATCGCTGCACCGAGAGTTATATCGCACGGACGGTATATTGATTCGAACGAATGACTCTAGCCGATCATTGTTGGCCCGGGCGCCTTTATGCGCTCCAAGAGAGCGAATCGGAATATTCGTTAGCGAGGCATTCGGAGAAGGAGCGCGCAGACGGCGATGCATAGAATCGCATGGTGATAGATTCGTTCGACAAGGAATCGGCCGTTTCGCTTCGGAGCTTTCAGGAAGGCTTTCGAGGTGGTGGTAGGGCTAAAACGGCCAATCGATCGATACACGGATGCAAAGGACGCTCGAAGAAAATTGGATCGACTTTGTGTCGTTTGGAACGTTTCCGATTTGGCGAGGAGAACGCTTAATCGTTGATCGATATTCACCTTTTGCATGGAAAAGTTTGATTTGGCGTATTCGTCGAGATGGAGCGACGATATCTTCACAAATTTTCGTTCTCTTCCGATCTAATGTCCTTCTTGATCGTACGAGCGAAGTTATAATCCTACATGTATGTAAATATGTACGTACGTAGGCTCGTCGACTTCCCTGTTTTTCATCGTATTCAACTTGATAAATCATATTATACGTAGAACAATACGAATTTCTATTCAAACAAAATTAATTCTAAATATTATACTTTTATATCTCCTCCATCGCAACACCGACGAATGATCTTCCCTGATAATAAACGATTCTTTCCAGAATATATTTCTCCTAAGTTCTCGTAAATCCCTCTCTCTCTCTCTCGATATCGATAGAGACACTCCATCGTTTCCGCTTAAGCACCACATCGTTGATGCTTACAGTTCGATACTCGATCTCGTAAAACGAAGCCGCAAGAAGTTGTCTTTCGGTAAACGCAAAAGCCAACTGCAACGATATGCCAGGGTGACCTAGAAAAAGGTAGCCGCGACGAAAAGACGAGGAAGCGTGCTCCGCGAACCTTCGTTCTTCACCCTGTTAGGCAGCCGCACGGTAGTCGCGTTATCTCGGTCCGTGCGAGTCGACGACAAATAGGCGAGGAGAAAAGGAGGACGACACGCGAGTAGAAATGCACTTAATTAACCGCTTCCCTTCATTACGCTCGGTCCTCTCGTCGACGGATTATACGTCCTTTTCGCGAGCGAAACGCCCACGCGCGGCTCCATTCTCTTCCTTCCTCGAAGCCTATACCCTCCGTCTCCGCTACCCTTCGGTCCGCCGCTTCGATTTACCAAAGGAAAATCATGGAACGGGCGATCTCGAGCTTCCTAAAAGCTGCTCGATTCACAACTCGGTTTCTTTTTGTTTTGTTCTCCTGGTAACTACGACGTTTCGAATTTCTTGGCGAGAGTTCGAAGATTTCGCCGAGCATCGAGATCGATAGACTCGTCGTTCTTATGGCAATTCTTGGGGATAGGAAGAGAAGAACGATCCTTCGCGTAAAATTTACGAAGCATATTGGTCTATATACACGTATATCGGATAAGTGAAAATTAAACGAGAGACACTACAGATAAGAACACAGACTAAATTTAGGGAATAACGGAGGGAGAAGATCTTTCTCCTAGCTAGGGTGAAAAATCAGAGCGAGAAAACGAGAATAAGAAAAAGAGAGCAAACATGGCGGAAGATCGGAGAGAAAAACAGCGAAGCTTCTGGAAAAGAGAGAGAGAGTCCGCTCGAAATCGGTCGATCGAACGCTCAAAATAAAGGTATCGTATTTAGGCGTTGCGCGAGCAAAGATTCACCTCGAGATCCATGGTGGTGTGTCGCGTAGGCGGCGTGCCGTACTGGCCGTGGGGTGGCGGTAGGTGATGGGGATGCAGGGGGTGCAGCTGCTGGGCCGCGTTGAACTGCTGGTGATGGAGGGACGGCTGGTGATCGCCGCCGAGGGTGTGCCTCCTCGGCTCGTCCCGCGAGCGCCCGCCACCCCCGGAGCCGGACCTACCGCCTCCTGTGCCGCCACCGACGCCGACGCCGCCGGCGCCGACCCCCAATATACCGCCCCCGCCGACGCCTCCACCGCCGACGCCACCCCGTCTGCCAGGTGTGAGCTCGTTCGAGCCAGCTTCACCCTCCCCCCTGCCGGATCCACCTGAAACAAACGGCCATGCGAATGGTGAGTTACTACGGTGCTCTTGCAGCTTCCTTCGAGCGTTCCGAACCCATCGCGCTCGAAGGACGATCGTTAGGATCATAGTTTGATCGTTTGACCCGATAGAATTGGAATTGGCAATCTGTCATTGGAATGGAAATGGGGGGACGAGAGTAAGGGTCCAAAGTGTCTTTCGTGGGAGTTATTGGGGTGAAATAGATTAGCGACGCCTTGTCGCGATACGTGCTTTGGGCGATATCGAATCGATCGAAATTGTCAGAGGTATTTGGAAGCCATTTCGTTTTTAAATCGGTTAATCCTCGGTAAGTCGGAAATGGCCTCAAAACGGAAGGACTTTCCAGTATCCTTCGTGCAGACGTAATGTAAAACTGCACGAATCTCTTGAAAAAATGAACTACTTTCTATCCGAGCGTATTTGACTGATTCTTTTTATTTTCGTTTAAAATATCCCGCAGTCGCTGTCTCCCCATGGAAAAGAAACTCGGAGTGCAAAGGATTAAGTACTCGTGCTGCTCTTCGTCAGTGTAGAATCTACGTTTCTACGAATTAACGTTAGGCGTGAGTTTGTACCTTATGATTTCCCTTTTTAGTTTGATACTTTTAAAGTACGATGTATAATAAGATAAAATACGTAGTAGCGAGTGTAGCAAAAAATGGTTTAAATCGTCACGCGAAGAGCAAGAAAAAAAGCGATTTCGTTGTTTGTTCAGGTTTTCATGCAAGTTTTTAATCGGCGTTAAACGAACTGTCTTCCGTTCCCGCCGATTCATCGACGGATAAAATCAAACGGTTGCAGCACGAATCGTAATAAGCAGATAGAATTTCTTGCATCGAATTACTACGCTTCATAAACGTTGAATATGTTACGCGCGTGCACCGCGGTATGAAGACGGTATAAAACGATGATGCAATGAAATATTCCTCCCTCTTTTAGTCAGCATACGCGTAACGAGTAGCGAATGCAGTAAAAAATAAACGGGGTATTATGAAATAACTCTGCTTCGACGCAGCGAGGTTTCCACGTATCGTAATGCGTATTCTCTTCCTCTTTCTACCCCTAACGAAACGAGTATGAAGTAATCGTTGATACTCCGGGGAAGTTCGATCGAACAGAGATCAGCTGGAAGGCCACGCAACGGTAGGATAATTTAGAAAGAGAGTTCTTTTCGAGCCATAACAAAATAAAAAACGGATTTTTTGAGAATAAAAATTACATCGTTCCATGAAATCCCGATGTTTCGCCGTACTGCTGTCCGATCGATGACCTTCTCCTTCTCTTTTATTTCCACCGTCTTGCCGTCTTCCTACGGACGAAGGAAAGAGCGCAGCCGCACGCCGAGTTCTACCGTGAGGAAAGCACGCGTGTATGCGCGGCCTAATTACGAGGTAGCTTGGCTTGGCATCGCGCGGCTAAAACTGTCCACCCATTCTCGTAATAATAGCCCGTCTAAAGACACTCGAACGTTAAAATTCGCTGTTGGAATGGATTCCTTCGGGACGTCCGATCCGTTGCATTCCGATGGCGCTCCTTTAGGATCTCGCCCTACCTTTACCGCTGCAAAATACGAGCGTTCCCTTGGCCAGGTCGACGAAGAATCGGGTTAGGGCTTTGCGTCGCTACGAGGTTATAGCTTTTCGACACCGGTTTTCCAATTCGAGCCTCTCTTTGAGAGATCCGTCGGGATTACGTGCTTCAGGAAGAGAAGATACGACGACACTTTCGTATCCTTTATTTCACGAAAAAGCTTGTTCGATGGAGGAAAGGTCGCCCGAGAGCACACTGCCTTTTCTCGTCCAGTTTTTCCAACGACGCATTTTATTCGAAACGAAAAAAGCGCTTTGGACGAGATTCCAACGACGTTTCTTTCAACGATCAAGGTCACGAAGAAGCTCGGGGGAATGAGTTTGGAGGACGAGCGTTCGTTTCTTTCCGTCTTTCTTGCTTTTGTTCTTTCAGCGGGGCAGCTCCGTCACCTTTCAACGAAATTAGAAATTGACCGTATGGCGCGCGACCTTCAACCATTCGCTTCATCGTGCAAACGCATAAGTAGATGCGGTGGAGCGCGATGCGAGCCACGCGAGAAATCGCGACGGACTTTATATTCGTGACCTTGGCGAGTAGACGCTTGAAAAAAGGCAGGATGGTCGGCGCGATAAGAACGAGTCGCTTAAATAAAGCGTCGCGGATGACAAATCGCTCCTTGCTTCTCACAAATACGAGCTCGATCGAATCGATCCTTTTATTCGGAAGGATTTCTTTCGTTGCTCGAAAGTCCGAAAAAAGAGGAGCGCTTTTTACGTTTCGTTGCTCGACTGTTCAAACTACGCAAAATACTGCGTCCCTTCAAATATTCTTTCCGGGCGTCTCGATTCAAACTCGAAGAATATTTGTCCCGAATCGTACAAATCATCGCCGCCTTTCTCGTCATAATTCCACGACAAAAAGGATCTACTTGAAATACACACTACCATCCGTTACTTTTAACTTTAATTTTAATTCGATCGCGCGTCGTTCCGTGCGACCGAAACTACTACTTCAAAAGTACTACAAACAAAAAAAGAAAAACAACGACAAAACATCGTCAAAGCGCTTTCGCTGCAAAAGGTAACAAGGTTGCGTGAAGTCGTGGCGCGTAGGTAGGCGCACGTAGAGCAAAGGTTCAAAGCTTCCTCCTTCTCCTCGGGGCAAGGGAGACACCCTACGCGCACTTTCGATAATTCTATATATAAACCGTTGCGCGATAGGAGGACGCGGTAGTGGCAAGAGCGCAGCTTAACCATTCGAGTTATATATAACGAAGGAAGGAGCACGCGTGCTACGGGACGCTCGTGTCTACGACGAGCTGGTTACGTCGGGTCTACCGACGCGTAGACAAAGACGCCGTAGAGAGAGGCGTAGGAACGCCGATGCAAAGGGTTAACGATACCACGACCTCCGATAAACTCGTTGACTCGCAGCTAGGTGCGCGATCGATCATCAGGGGCGAAAGGTGCTCCTCTTTATGGCGTGCTTTTATTTATTTATTTTCTTTCTAGGATCGCTAGGAAGAGTTTTGCCAATTTTGCCGGCTAGCTCTCCTTATTGACGATCAGATGGAAACTCATCGTCCGTTTAACAACGTGTACCTACCGTACGTCGCACGACTCAAGCGTAGACCAGGTATACTTGTCAAAGACGGAGTAAGTTGTGCTCGTTAAAGTATGGTTAGAGATCGCTTCTTCGAGGATGACCAACGATCCACTTTCATAGGGACACAGATAACCGATACGGTATCCAAAAACTCTCGAACTTTCGTATCTCTTCGATTCAGCGATTCGGTGTCCTTTAATCCTTTAAACTTCCCCGCTGAAATGCAACAACGCATCTCGCAAAAGCAGCATCGAGTCTCCTGGAATCGAAAGTATTCGCGAAAATCGCGCGTGGCCAACTAAGGATTAATAACGCTTCGAAATAATTGTCCTGACCGTGAGCGAGCGATCTCATAATTTCGCAACATCCGAGAATTCTCCTGCTCCTACCATACATCACGTAAAACGACGCTCGTAATTACGACCGGAGGAATTCGTTGGAATAATTTTTACGAGTCGTCATGTCGTCGCCGTAGTACCGCTTACTCCTTCAACGATTTTTCCATTTTCAATTCGTACCATTAACGAGCGCTCTCGTACCCATAGTAAGGATCACGGGAAAAAGCGCTTAGCAGAACGAAATGGTCCTCGTTGTTTTTGCGAGCTACGGAATGCATTTGAATTCGTATCTACGTACGTAAACGTACTAAGCGTGGATCGAAGGATATTTGTGCGTTCGCGCGTACGCGTCGATACAAATACGCACGGATAGACGGTAGCGCGAACTCGTGCAAACTCGATTGAATGGCCCCGCGGCAGCTTACCGACCTATTTGGCAGAAAGAAGCTCGAAAAGTCGGCCGGAAATAACATCGGTTCGCGGAAATTGACGGAAATAGTCGTCGCGCCACACATGCGTGAGACGCAACGTTGAGACTATCTTTTCCATGTCAACGACGAAGACGAAAACGATGAGGATAAGAGTAAGGATGAAAACGAAAATAAGGACGACGACGATGATGAGTAACGAACGACGAGACTTTCTTACTACGCGAGTCGTGCTTCTTTTTCCCTTGTCTTTTTTTCTCTCCTTTCTCGCCGATTCCTTTGTTTTCCACCATCCGCCGAGATTCCATCGACTTCGTCGCGAAGGCTTGCTCTTGGATAGTAAGAAAAGAAGGAACGCGCTTAGAACGAGTTTATCGATCGCTGGGTCGCTGCAGGATCGATCGATAAATTGGTCCATTTGTAGACGGATGTTCGCGATGATAAGAAAAAATAGTAAGAAATATTTAAGACGCGAAAGATCGCACAAAATGCCATGGATAACGATTGATGCATCGAAAGTACATTCGTCGTAGTCTCAGCTGTCACGTTTGTCGTCGAGCTCACCAAAAATCCAGTATAACAAATTTATCGATGTAAAAATGATGCTTTTGACATCGTTGCTTACCTTTTAACACTTAACGGACGGGTCGCGTAAATTTACGTTTTTCCTTGAATTTGTAGTACGTTGCGTTAGCTTTTCACGTTATGCATATCGTGTTATTTTTTCTTAGTGCCATTAGTTATACGACGTTGATTCTACTGCGCAGTAATTCTAACTAACTTCGTAACCGTAAAATGGCAAGCACGAAAGACTTTTCTACGAAAAGTGAGGAAATTTATGCGGATGATTTATTCGATGTAGGAAGTGACAATGAATTAGAGAACTTTGATAGAGAGAAAGTGAGATTTTCAGTGAAACTGTTGCTCTCAGGGGAAAAAATTGTGCGGAGGTTACTGTCTTCGGAGCATTCGGAAAGTGAATTTGGAAGTAGTGCCCTGAATACTAGACGCGTTAATAAATAACTTTGTATAATATTATAGGAAATAGTATCGATCGAATAAAACTACGACGCTTTGAAACCATAGATATATGTTTATTTAATTTTCCTAGAAATACCCGGAATCGCAAAGCAGATTCGACCAGGCCGTTGAGCGTTAAGGCATTCGATCGTATCGTTGGCATCGATCGATGCCCACGACGATTCCTTGATTGATTCTCCGGTATTCGGGAGGCACGGTTCCGAAATTATCTGACGTGATGCACGAGGCGCGCGTGCCAATGACGGCTCGATGAAAACGCCCTTTCGGAGCGTTATCCGTGCAATTTCAAGCTGCTAGACGATGATAATTATGGATTATCGTAAGCGGTTGCACGGAACGCTCCAGGTAGAAACGCGACTACGTCGAGGCAGCGTGATCCGTTAAGTTGGACGTCGTTGGTCGCGCGATTACCGCCGCGATATCTCCATTTATTCGGACGAGAGGGACTAGCCACCGTGGATTACGATCGTCATCGAATATTCCATCCAGGTTGTCCCAGGATGAGATGGCGCACTTTGCGAGTAAATCAGCCGACGCGTGTACCAAGATGCGCGGAAATTCTTCCTTCGATCGTCGATGGAAGAAAAAGAAACAACACGAAAGGGAATTTTATAACGTACGATCGCGTCATTGAAAATTCGTGCGTCGTAGCTTCGTGTCGAAAATTTCGTAAGAAAATCCTCACTTTCGGAGTTTTCTTCTTTGTAAGTAGTACGAAGCGAAGATAGGCGTACTTTCAAAACGAATGAAAATATCGATCGATCGTGACTCATGATTATTACGTATTTGATTCTTTGAATATGATCGTATCGATTATTTAAAAGAAAATTTAATTATTAAATTAAATATCGATCGATATTTCACCTCGTCGTGATCAAATCTGCTTCTTTCGATCAACCAACTTCGAGTGACATCCTCGCAATTATAGTAGAAATTACTCGTAGTATCGTCACGACGAATTATATACATAGCATAATTATCAGTGCGTTATCGGTATAATAATAGCGTAATTACGAGTACCAAGATTCTCGTTGAATTATAATTTGCTCGTCGTCGTCATCGTTGAAATTTTCCTCGACTCGGCGTGGATGCCTTTGCCCCTAACGATGTCTGGCGGATAGGATGGATGGATGGATGGATGGATGGATGGATAGATTGACAGACGGATGGGAAAGCAGGTCGTCAACGAGGTCTCGTCCGAGCATCTAGCCAAGAGAGGACTGCCGATCGGCGTCGACGATGTCATCCAATTAATGACGGCACTCGAATTCCGGGTGCCGACGAGCAAATACGAACCGACAACAATGACAACGACGATGACAACGACTTAGATCAAGATCGAAAAACAACGAAAAGTCGACTCCATGCAGTTCCAGACGAGGTATCGTGATTTGCGAAGCTCCTGTTTAAATACCGACGCAGGTCGCCTGCGATTTCTCTTACTCGAGAGATTTATGTCGCGGACTATAGAAAAAGTGGTTCGAATGCCGCGGGTCATACACGAGCTGCTGCTGCTTCCTTCTTTCGAAGGTTATTCCCGGGTCGCTGCTGTGCAAAAGCGCGCAGCAAGGATTCTTCAATGTTTTCACAGATTTTGCGATTCGTAACATCGCTGAAGGAATCATCGTACTTTATTTTCTACATTTCGTATAAGTCGAGGATAACTGAATAATCGAATAACTGCTAATTGAATTCTAACGGTAAATGTTTCGATTTCAAAATGACATAAGAAATATTTATCGTTGCCGACGAGTATCTAAACGAAAACTACGTTTTTACTGCATTTGGGCAGTCGAACGTATACGAGCCGTTTATTTTGAAAGTGATCTAAATCCATTTTTCAAAAAAATCAAGTTAACTATTTTACTATTTACATTTCTATGTTATCTTTTCATTTTGAAGCAAATTGTAACC